>AYLM01002871.1:0-21928 GCA_001625345.1 Cairneyella variabilis | reverse complement strand
CACAACTAATGTCTACCTAGGCCGCTTCCTTTACGCGGTCTAGAATGTTCCCCTATCCTATAGTTCGGCTTGTTAAGCGAGGCGGCAACGGTAAGCTAAGAGCTAACTGTAAAGGCGCGGGTAAAAGGGTAAAGACTCAATTGATCGAATACCTATTGTACAAAGATCTAAAGCTAGAGATACTCAATTGATCGAATGCTTATTATATAAAGATCTAAAGCTAGAGACGGAAGAAGGAGTGGGAAAAGCCCAGACTATATAGTCGGATGGCGATCACATGATATAGCGGGGAGTCTGGGCAAGGGTTCTGAACCCGTGCCCTGACACTAACCGTGACATAAGGTGCCTATAGATAACACGATATTACTTAGAATAGAAGACGGTCTTTAAAATATACTTAGATCTTAGTTGGGATTGTTTTAAATAAATATAGGCTAGTTATATAAAAACCGCAATCAATAGGAGAGGGCTATACTAGTTTCACGATTATAGAGATATTGTTAGTGTGACAGCCCCAGCCCAGCTGTTCCTAGCTGCGCTTAGTCATCAGCACTAGCTTACCGCAATGCGCTAGCAAGAGCCACCGCCCTAAAGTTTATGTATTTAGAGTCGATTCTTATAGAGGATCCTTCTTCTTTCTTTATCTTTGTTTCCTAGTTAATACAGCACCTTCTGCAAGAGTCGCCTTTTGCGTGACACCCTTTGCAGAGCTGTCACACCTGCACTATCTCAATTTCGGGAAGTCCAAGCAGTGACGCGTATGTAGTAAAGTGGGCTCGCCGATGGGAGTTCATCTGACGGTTGGTTGGTGGTGTCAACCAACATTCAACACTTGCGGGATGAAATAGAGTTAGCATGTTGGTATAGTCTCGGAAAGGCCGGCTAGGCTGTCCTTTGATAGAGTACAGTCGTGCAGATGATGGACAAGTGATGCTTGACCGGCTGCTTCTCGAGAAGGAGGCAGATATGTTGCTGATCCTACAAGCCACTGGCTCGCAATAATTTTCAGTAAGTCTGCTCAATGTAAGCCGAAATGGCATTGTTTGACCAAAAAATGCAATGCTTTGTCTATATCGCTATGCTATCAAATTTACTAGTTCGGTCACATGACTTTTAACTTACACTATAAAATACGTCGCAGTCTTTTATAGACAGTCAGTAAGGACCTCTGCGACAACATTGAGCTGCCTCGCTATCTCAGCTAGAATAGTGATTGATATTAATAATAACTATACAAGTGACAGTTGGAGGGAAATTTGTTCCCTTCACTTTGGTACGAGGCGACTCCAGCGACGATCCCTACCTTTCGGAAAGGCACTCTGTCGGCCAAACAGAACCATCCCTTGCCTGGAGAACTTCATATTTCCATTCTTAGTGGGGAGGATGCCGACCGCAGCGGCGATATCGTCTATGAGACGTCGCCATCCGGCATGTTTCCTCTCGATGCGCCGGACCACTTAAATTATGCCAACATTCCACAAAATAACCATAAAGCTAATTTGGCCTATGGCCTATATGAGGATCACAGGCTTAATGCTCACATCAATTCCCTCCTCCTTATCTCTTAAGAAAGGTTCCCCGTGCATAAAACCATGCAAATACGACTCCCCCACAAAGTAGTAACCCTGTTCTTCTGTGTCAATTTTGCGGAGAACATACGGCGTACGCCCATTGAACAGAATCCAAATTTCATCTCCTGACTTAGCAGAAAGCGGGGTGAGCGCGAGAGCTCGGCGAGTACCCGTCAAAGCTAAACGCCAACGTTCCATGACAAACAAAGAAAGAAAATTTTTAAGTTCAGGGGAGTTATGCCAAGTCTCCGCCTCCGCGAAAGCCGCGTCTTGATCGTTGGGTGTAGGAAGAAGGGACTTGTCCCGAAGCATCCAGAACTTGTCCCAGTCCTGTGCCTCAACTTGTCCAAGAGATTCACGAAGTCGCGACAGCTGTGTGGGGTTGCGAGAAATGAGGCAGAACCACCTTGCAAACCAGCCAAAGATATCTTCAACGCTGAATGAATTTCGTTCTTCTATGATATTTGCGCATATCGTTCTCACTAGTGACTCTAAGGGAGGCTGACTCGTAAGAGACGCATCATGGTGGAAAGCTACGCGCAGTAAGTCGAAGAGAGCTGCCGCTGTGGCGTTAGGCTGGATCTTATCCGTGATCTCGCAGATCGAGTCTATGCGTATTCCTTTCATATGCAGACGGTTTTGGCGGACAACATACAAGTCTGGATATACGTCAGCTTCGACCGTACGAAGCAGGAAGTTGTTTCATGATGGAATCGAATGTGAAAGGTTATTACCCACCGTCATCGGGCCACATTATATCCTTTCCGGAAGCCATATACTCTTTGATCATCGCGAGCGGTGTACCATTGTACCGAACGCTATAGTCCGGGACCCAACTGGGAAGCTCTGTGAGTTTCCGAATAGTATCATCTTCTCGAAAGGCCAACACCATAGGTCGGGGAACACGCATTAGGTGAGAAGAAAAATCTTTGTAGATCTGAACAACAGATAGGCCGTAGTCCACCTTTGGTGAGGAGTCTTCCTCTGTCTTGAATTTGCTCGCCAACGATAAGGGTGCGTAAACATGGTCGGCTGGATCAGTTGCTTCACGCCCTCTCATCCTATGAACAGTATAGAGCACAAAGGCATCAAAACGTTGGCTATACGTCCGGTAATCAGAGAGAATACCCAAGAGTATGTCAGTGCTCGGTTTGGCAGGACCCTGGTTCTTACGGTCAAGTAGCCCAACAAAAGCGTATGTCGACCCGATGCTCGAGGGACTTCCGGCTTTGTAGTATCCAGACCCCAAAGCCATGATTCCCCCTTCCCATCCTTGAATGATCATAAATTGTGTCAAATCCATGAAATATGGCCATGGCATTCCTCGGGCGCCACAGAAGATCAAGGCTTGGTCGTTCGCAATGACTTCTTGCAACACCCACTGGCGGCGGAACCACGAACGGGCATAGAAGTCCGATAATACCTTCCAGTCTTCTTGTGACCACGGCTCTATTCCCATCGCGGCATAAAACTCGACATCGTTGAATTCCCATCGTCTTCTGAGGATTTTGTCCCGGTCCTCTCCAAGTCTTTTCTTCGCTTCAGCGAATTTCACAAGCAAATCAAGGCTCCTGATCGAGGCGTTATCAGATTCTCCGAGCCAAATGAAAGTCCCTTCTGCTTTGGAATATATCGAGACCATGATGCTGACTTGAGCGTTACGTTCTAATATGTCTTTCTGGTTAATACAAATAGCATCAATCCAGTAGTATCTTCTGTTACCGTTGAACCTTTTAAGAAAATCATAGAGATTAGATCCAACTAGAAAGGATTTTCCATCGCACAAGATCTTGCGTTGGGTAGGCGGTGAGGAAGGAGATAGGTAGGACGGAAGGGGATTGCCCCATGTATAGGACAGCCCCCAATATCCTGGAAGGCATTCCGAGTCAAGATCGACGATACGGAGTTGGACGCAAATAAGATCTGGCGAGCTCGTGCATGGGTCGAAGGATAGCAGTCGAATGCTTCGTGGGCCTGGAAGAGGTTGGTAGGTGTACTGCATCGTTGACCTTCGACGTCCGAAATATAGATAAGAAGTAAGGTTCGGACTTTGACACCATATGGAAGAAACAACAGCAGCTTGGTAGAGTCCCTCCTCACGTGGGGATGTGCGGGCGGCCTAAGTATTTCTAGCCCCGGTGTGACGAGACACAGGCAAAAGACGTATGTGTTCGAAATAGGCTAGAGCTAGCGACATGATTGGTTCGGTAGAAGGTCAGGTGACAAAAATATTGAATTGATTAACTTCATCATTCCATAGTGACAGTATAGTCTCTGTATATATATAGATAAATACAGATCAATTGTCGATGCTCCGTAGCTCCAGTAGAGCTGAGAAACTATGTATATCACGTGCTGCTTACGAGTTATTTCCAATAGTTGTAGTCGCTAGCGAAGGTACAGTAGGTGGTACTGTATTGTACCACTGTCATTGCGGAAAGCACAAAGTAATTAGATGACACAATCAAGGAGCCAGATTCTGCCTTCGGTCAGCCGAATTGGCGGTTGTTAGCACGTGCTAGAGCCTCAAGGCAGAAGTCCACAATTTCCGCGTGACATCCAGACCAAGGAAGTAAGCGAATGCAAGGGTCTAAAGTTGAGCTAGCTTTTCTAGTACTATAGTGTAAAAAAAATATTATTAAAGCGTTCGGAACTGAAGCCGATTTCGAACTTTACTGTATACTCGTAGTGCACTATATCGGATATTTCAGTGCCGAAACAGCATTCTTACCCCTTATTATAGTGTGCCCCGCAAACACTATCCCTTTCGACTAGCTAGCACTTGTTTTCTTAGGTCTCACTGACTAGTATTATCACTATATATACTCAGTTATTCCTTACATAGAAAGGCAGGCATCTTCCCTTCACACTCAAAATCATTCCGCAATCACGTGACTCTCTGCTCGATATCTCACAAGCACTCTCGTAGCCACTGACTTCTGCAGTACGGAGGAGAGTGCAGTAGAGGTTGATCTTATCCCTAAATATTTGAAAGGGAGCATCCATCATTATCATGAAGAGACAAAGAAAGTGTCCCCTCTAGCAGTGATCTTACTAACAACGAGGACGAGACCAATCAGAGGAACAAGGAGAATAATAATACGAATGGGAAGAAGCAGAAGAGTGAACAGAAAAGCCGAAAGGCTGCCACTGGTCGTCGTGTTATGACGATCGCAGCACAAGGCCTCGGCTTCCACGATGCGTGGGTAAATCTCTGCAGAGGAGCCAGTTTCCTTCGGAAGTTAATCAGAAGAGATGCGGGAAAACTTCCTTGGGAATATTTCCAGGGTATAGAGCATGGTCAAGGTATAACATTATATAAGCGAGTTTCTGGTTGCTCCCTATTTCCTCTTATGACAATGTCTAACTAGCTCGTAGAGAAATGGGTGATGATATGACATAATTACATTTCGTTACTGCTCAACGGGCGAGGGGCTTCACATGCAACGGGTACCGCTCTCAGCGACGCCATCGCAGACACGGAAGTCTCAGAAGATACGAATACAGCCGACACTACACCTGGCGCTGCCCTTGTCCCAGAAGATACCAGCCGGTCGTCGTCTTCCACGCTTAGCAACACTAGTAGCGACGGCAGCAATAAGACGTTCATCGATCCACTCCAACCTTTACAGTCTCAAGCGCTATCAGAAGCCGTCAAGGCTGACAGCACCCAAGATGAAAGGCTTAGCTTCGAAAACATAGTTATTGCTAAAAGTCCTGCGGACTGAGCTTGAGATTGGGATTCAGTTGATCGCAGAGAGGGAGACACTTGTGGGGGAAAGAATAGGTTCAACCGAACGAGAAAAGGAGGATAGAGCTGGTGAAATGGGACTCTCCTCGTCGTTCATGGGTCGTCACATAGCACTCGGATGGACGAATAGAATTCTCTTAAACTTTGTTGAAGCAATATTGCGTTATTGGTGGTTATTCGCATGAAAATGGACTGATCAACTCACGTATGCTTTGTAAGCATGACGTCGTATCAGCTCCCTGACCTTCAAGCTTCCCTGGCGATTGTCTCATCTTACTTTCCAATCTCAGCACTGTGATGCATGCTTCTTCGCATGTACAGAAAACACAGCGATGCCTACTCAACACAAATTTCTTCAAGTCTTTGACGAATTGGACCCGCGGACGAGACAACTAGAAAGATGGACTCGAATCAGGAATCTCCACCGCCGTATCCTGGATTTGGGCTCGAACAATCGAACCATAATCCCGACCACAATCAATTCCGAATCGCTCGCAAGCCTATTTCCGCATCTTCCCCGGCCCCGGTCATAAAGAATGCTCAATATGGGCGGTCAACCCAGGTCGATAGAGACGTGGTGGGGCATGTAAATGCCAGTCTGCAGAATCTCGACCTCGATGAACAGCCCCAGCTACCTCCTCGTCCCGAGCTGAGCTTGGATACCTCTGCTACAGCCAACATCACAGATTCTCAGCTCTATCTCAGTCCAGAGCAAACACAAACAGATGCTTCTGGAACATCAGCGTTGACGGACATCAGTTCTTCCACTCTAAGCTCCTTCCCGTCGACCCCCGCTTCGTCGATTCCTTCCGCGACTTCCTCCCGTTCTTCAGCCTCCTCCAAAATGCAAAATGCCTATCGCGAAGCTCGCCACTTTGCGGGTGGTCTCATAACGCATCCGAC
The DNA here is from genome assembly GCA_001625345.1 of Cairneyella variabilis. Classification (NCBI taxonomy): domain Eukaryota; kingdom Fungi; phylum Ascomycota; class Leotiomycetes; order Helotiales; genus Cairneyella; species Cairneyella variabilis. The sequence continues at coordinate 15,703 of AYLM01002871.1, read as the reverse complement.
TGAAAGCACAAAACATTTCACAATGCTACGCCATTCACATGGGTTAGTGTTCTACCAGGGAAACAGCACTACCCTCGCGGTGTCCATCTTTGCAGACGTGCCTCTTCCCCCTGATCGGAAATTTTGGTTACAAAGCAAAGGATGGACAGGCAAGACGGGAATGCGAGCGAAAGCGTTTGTCGGACGTAATGGTAGTTGGCTGGATGTCACACCTTCAACAATGATAGGACCCGAGAAATTGAAGCCAGATGATGAACGGGCATGGCAGAGGGACATCTCGAAGTTTCGGAAAAATGTTACTCGACACACACGGGACCACGTACTGCGGGAATCAGCTATTATACGGATTCCTGCTGCAGCTGGCGACGGCTATTTTCAACTGGTCCTTAGTTCCGGCGATAAGAAAAAAGTTCTTTGTCCCAGTCCTGTATTCAGAGTGCTCTCTACATCGACGACTCCTCACTCGATCAGAGGTGCAAGTTTGAGCACTTTGCCGCTTGAACTGGGAGCAATGGCACTTGGTATGTACGCTCGGAACACTGTAGGAAATACCATTACCTCTGCTATGCGAAGTCAGGTCCAGAATTACATGCCGTCATGGTGGACTCGAGAAGCTGCCTCCCTTGCCTACGGTGTTAGTGGGGCTTCGAATGAAGTCAATTCGACCATGCAAGATGCAAACACTCGTTACAATGATATGCGCCAGGCGTCATTCACTAAGGTCGGTGACGAAGACATCGCAATTGACAAAGGCCCAAAAGCTCCTTATCCTTTCCGGTTCCCTGCTCATATCAATTTCAGCAAAGAGCACTTTGGTGACTCCGACATCCCCACATTTGACTTGGGTGGTGTACCTGCGCAGCTGTTCCAGAGACTGCACGGGTACTATTTTGGTTGGGCACGCATGGTCAAGAGCCACGTAAAGAATAGCGGTGCAGTAGCCGAGCAAGACAACGTCTGGTATCAAGTGGTACTCTCAGCGCTTGCTCGGACTGCTTCGGAGCTCTCGCGAGCCACGATCACCGAAGCGAGCAAGAAAAGTATCACACTTCGCTTTATCAGTGATTTCGAAAGCTTTCATCCCGGCCCGGCATCGGTACAGATTCATGTGATGGGCTTCATTCGGCCTGATGAGCCTCTTCAACGTGAAGCCTTGGAGATAGGACTGCGAGAAGGAAATGGAGCTGCAAACGAAGCTGCAATGCTTGTTGAGGTCAACGATATCTCAATAGCCCAGTCATTCCTGGATCACCCTGCATGGAGTCCTGATTATGTTACAGAAATGGGAGAGCAGCAAGAGGAGATGAAAATGCTAGACCGTATGAAGACAGGCTATGCAGATTCGCGGATGCTGGCGCAGAGACAGGTCGATCGTGTGCCGCTGCACAGGTTTGGAGTGAGGACGATGACTGATCAGATGAAGGAGAAGACGATGACCACGAACGGCTTTTATATCCCAAGATGACTTAGGATCTTACGAAGATGTGGACGGATACGCAAGCAGTCATTTATGAAATAGAGCCTCGTTCTCGTCCGCTCCAAGATTTCGAGACAAGGTGGTAAGCAAGTGCACGCCCCGAAGCTTTCGTTTCGACCGTGCTGTACAGGTCTTGCTGCGTACCCTCCTAGTGGACGGGCTTTAGATTTCTGCATCATATTTTGCATGAATGATATTCATATATATCTCCGCTGCCGAAAAGTTACAGTTGACTTCAAATAGTGTGTCGGAACAAGCTCCTTCGCCTCGGCACTTGTTCGGGTTTGTGCAGACCGAAGCGGCTCATTGCTGGTGCGGGAGGCCAGTTTTAAATTAATTGAAAGATGATCAAAACAAGCTTAATTCTCGATCATGTGACCCCGCGGAACGCAAACGAGGCGTCGGTTACCGGATCTGCCTGGAGATGAGATGAGGGGAAAGAATATGTCTGAGTTTAGTGTCTTATTACTTCTTTATGCCTGTACTAGTTCTGAGCACAGATTGTTCAGTTCACATGGAGCATGGGACTCCGAACGCGCTGAAGCTAAAGATATAAATACGCCCAACTTCCTGTTTGAGGCATTATTGATCAGCAGCAGCCCCCTACATCATTTCAAGATATACTCAGATCAATTCAAGCAACTCGTTTCATCAAAAATTCAAAATGAAGGCCTCCGTGCTCCTCTCCGTCCTTGCGACCTTCGCAGGTAAAGCCCATTTTTGTCAGCTATTTGAAACTCCCAACTGACGTCCGCAGTGTCCCAAGCATGCTACTTCTCTGTGCACTCCAGCACTGTTGGAACATTCAAGCCCAGCACTCTGAGCCCAAGGGTAAGTTTGTCAGCCAATCTTACAAGTGATTTATGCTGATGAAATTCTGCAAAGACCACGGTGGAGCCGCTAAGACGATTACTAGAAGCAGCGGTGACTGCTCTTTCTCTGTCAATTTGGAAAACCTATGTGTTATCACCAATGTCAAGTCGTCCGGCGGTGACTCTTTGTCTTTCACCATCACCAGCACCGCCAAGCGAAGCATGCGCATCAACCGCGACCAAGAGTAGTTGACAATGAGCGAGGCTGTGTCGACAACTGGGAGCAGGCAATTTCTCGGGCAACTAGCTGTTTTGTATTTACTTGTTTCGATTTTTACAAGATTATTTTGAATATATTCACAGAAATTGATAATTTCGACACTCTTCTACTTCGACATTGACCACTTTTGAGCAGCATCACACCTTGTCTCCCGCTTTCTCATGATATTATTGCTCAACTTGCGAGATTTGCTTCTTTGGGGGTTCCAGCGCTATAGCGCATCGGCTCAGCGCCTACCACATTCTCTCCCTTGGCTTGAACGACTTGCCTCGTTGGATCACAGTGCAGAGTATTTGTCTCATATCTCATCAGACTGAGCCATTGTGCTCAGAATTCAGCTCGTTCCACGAACCGCCTCGATGTCCCAGCGCCAAAAGTCTTGCCAAGAGCAGTTCCAATATCGGTTTTTACATTGGAAGAAACGCCATCTTCTATGATACGATTGAATTGCCATCAGTCAGAACGTGTTTGCAAAAGCAAAAGATGGGGAAATGAGGAGGCTGAAATGGTTCTCGGCGCCTCAAATGCTCGCGTTCTCCTTAATGCTTATGCTATTGCACTTCCAGATTCTCCTGTCGAGATACTTGTCGTCTCATACTGTCATTTCATTCTTTTGCATCTTGTAATTTCACCGTTACTCATTTCAAAATGGTTGAGCCAAGGTTTTTACTCTTCTGCTCCTGGTTCCTGTCCTCTCCGCTCGTCTACAGGATACCAGCCATTTCAACGTTCTTTCAAGTCCGCCAAAACGACAACGACTGCGTGGCTGACGAGCAAGTCTGCGCAGACTCATGCATCCCCACTGACGCCGTATGCTGCGGTGATGCTGATGGAAACTGGTGCGATGCTGGAACGAAATGTCTTAGCGATGGGAACTGCAGCTGCTCATCTACAGAGGTGGCATGCGATGGATACTGCATGCCAGCTGGCTCCGTTTGCTGCAATGATGGAGATGGAGATTACTGCGACGCTGGACAAACTTGCACCGCTGATGGAGGCTGTGATGGACCCTCCGAGAGTCTTCTCCAGCTGGCAACAGCCCTTCGGTCACCGCACCAGCATCTACATCTGCGAAGGAAGCTCAATTCGTGTCTGTACTTGATTCAAGCGTAACTCCTTCTACCTCCACGGTCTCAGTCTCTATGGCATCTGGAAGCTCAGCCGTGAGCATTTCTGCGAAGTCTACTATTTCAGCGACTGGATCTGCCATGACCAACGGAGCCGCGACAACGAAACGCTTCTCAAGTTTTATCTACTTCGATTTTGATTTCAAACTCCTCGAAGTCTGCCGTGACTACCACTGTCTTATCTCAGACTACTTCCATCATTTCCAAGCCATCATGTTCAGTCGCCGTGGCTTCGTCGACGAAGGCTGCTGCTCAAGCGACATCCTCGTCACAAGGAGCTGCTGCGACCGCTGATCCTCTTCGTGATGTTTCTGTTGCTTTGGGGTTGATAATTGCAGCTGGGCAGATGATGTTGTAGGGAGTGAGAGAGACGACGCTGGGGAGGAGAGCTTGGCACTTGGACAGAGGGAAACTGCATGAATTTTGCAGCTGGACGAGGATGTTGGTAAGAGCTTGCGGCATTGCTCGCCGTACACCTGTAATACAAATAAGCGAGCTCCTCTTTCCTTACAAACTCTTGCCACTACAATCGCAACCTTAAAAAAATCAAAAAATTTAGAATTGATCTCAACATACTTAGAAACAATTCTAAGTTTTCAGATTTAAAATTATTGAAGTGGTTGTGGAAATATGAGTGATTGAAAGTCGTCAATCATGCTGGGGCAGGTGTACGGCGAGCAATGCCGCAAGTTGTTAGCATTGTTGATGCTCCATAATGCGCGAAGATGCTCCAAAACCGGAGACTGTTGTCTTGGCTTCTTTTCTTGTATAAGTATCTACCAGGATATTGTCTAACATAAGCTATTCATCTTGAAGTCGTGGCGTCGCTTTCTCTGCTGCGCTTCCAGGTTATTAAGTCTCACCACTCTTGTTACTTCTTAGGCCGCTCTCTGCTTTTGCTATCTGCACTCAGCATGTCCCTGTCAATATCATACTGACAAGAATCTGCGGAAAGCCGTGAGATCTCTGACTTTATCGCAAATTTTATAATGAACTCCGAAGGAAGACAAGCATGTATGTAGGCAAGGGCCTGAAAGCTCTTACAAGTTTAGCCGGAATAACAGACGATACTGCGAGCCTTGGATGCTTTAGGATATTTATCTTGGTAGAAACAAAGCAGAAGGCACCTCTTCATGCTCGACTCAAGCATGTGCGTATTGACTCTTCCATATTCGCAATATCCTTTTAAAGTAGCGGGTGCAGCCTACAATGACGAGCACGCAGCAGGGGAGTGCGGCGACAAGTTCGAGTAGTGCGGAGACGACGGTTGTGGTAAATAGTGGTTCGGGGACAACGTCGGGAAATGATGGCGGAGAGCATGATGCGTGTTGTAGGGATTGCTCTTGTACGGTTTGCTATTGTATGGTTATATGAGTCGAGGGGTGGTTGATGACACTCGATCGAAGTATGATATAGTCAATACTCATTTCGAACTTGGGACGGAGGAGTCGGAGCAAGGCGAAGAGCCTTTTCCCCTGTTCGGAAATGCTTCCTAGATATTGAAGGTAAATATTCCTGGGTTAACTTGAAAACAATAAGTACCATGTCTCCATTTGGGAAGAAAGTGGCGAACGAGGGACAAGCAGATGGAGAAATAGAAGTTCATCAAGTCGTTATGGGGTATTGATGCTGATATATACATAAACAAGTACACCATAAGCTCATAATTTCGTCTTTTCCAAGAAGTACAGTTCGAGAAGTATACTCCCTGCACGAGGGATAGAAGAGGGTGACAACTTGCACCAATGATTCCTACAACTGTGTTAGCAATGAAGATATTTTGAACACCCGTGAATGGATTCGATGAATCGGGCAGCAAACCTACATCAGCATCTGCATGATTTTTAGAATCCCCGCCAATGGTCCCGACTTCGATCCACCAAATCCAGAGAAATGGTCAAGGCCATACCCATACTCCTTCTTGACCTCCTTCTCCACCTTCTCCGCCGCTCCTCCCAGTCCTCTCGAACCGCCGCCCATTCCCTTCTCGAGCCCTTTTCCCAGCGAGCCCAGAGTACTTCCCAATCCCTTGAACAATCCGCCAGTCAATCTGACAATGCTGGCTGTTGCTAAGACGGGCAAAAATGTGAGTAACCCGGCTTTGATTGGGTTCTTGCTCGACCATCCCATAAAACTCCGCAGCCACTTTGCTATCTTGTCCATCATCCGCTTCACGAAGCCGGGACGCGGCTGCGGGCGCGAGGCATTGTAGGGAGATGGAATCGGGTTTGCGGGCGAGAAGTGTAGAGGTCTGGGAGAGGACTTTCGCAGTGGAGAGTAGGGTCGAGTATTCGGAGAGTTGCCGGGAGAAGAGGTTCGGCGTGGCGGATTGGGCTTGAAGGGATGGTCATATGGTTGTTGTTGGTATGGCGGCTCTGGGTGCATGGACTGAAGAGGTGAGGAGCGTCTGCGGGCTGGAACTTGATCGAATTGGACGTTTGATGATGGAGCTATCTTGGAGGCAGGATGAGGTTTGGAGGATGGGTCCCAATGTGTTGGCGATGCCGGTGTGGAGTATGATTGTTGCCAGTAGGTCTCTTGCGCTGGACGTTTGGGTGAGAAGGGACGGTAGCCATCCACATGCTCCGGAGAGCTCGTCAGGGGAGGAGTGGGATAGCTTGACATTGTGAGTGAGAGCTATGTACTTTGTGTGAGCCACTTGGCTTTTGAGGTTAAATAAGGTGGTCAATCGAGATGGCAGAAGCTCAGTTGAAATGCGTCACGAAGAAAAGACTTTGAAAATCGGTAATGGGCTTCTGCACGAATGGAGGTGCAGGAGAGAAGACATGCCAACGCATGAGATGTTAGCTTTGCTTTTTTCTGGTCGGTGGCTGGATGTTTGGCGGTGAAGTGACACTGAAACAACGTGGGGCCAATGCCTGTAATGCCTGTAATGCCTGCAAGAAGGTGGGGAGCTCCGGAAGCTCCCCTGTCCCGCCGCAAGCTTGAGCTTCACCTCTTCATTGCGATGTCTGCTGTTTATTTCGAATTCTGTGGATATTATCATACAGTTACACTTGTCTTTGTCCTCTCTTCTAAGACTTCAGCAATCATGAACGGACCTTCCGAAAGGCATTCCCTCGCAGCTCGGTCTCTGGGCCCAATCGGTTCCTGCACCAACCAAAAATGCCATTCTCGGAAGAGGAAGTAAAGCACTCCAGATGTAAGATTACCGCTTCGATCTCGGTGTGCAATTGTGTTATGATGCAACCAGAGAGTCCGACTCACTCGGATTAAATTTAGGGTCCTTTATCTTCAACGACTCCAGAGCTTGATCGAGGAGGGTTTTGTTTGGGGCAGGCATTTGGCTCGACATCCCACACCTAAGGGGTATATGCAGCAGCCTCAAGACCTGAGCTTTCTCAATAAGCAATTGAGGGCACAAGTGCTCATTCAAAGATTCTAAGGATGTCGCCTCCAGCCTCTTTCGTCGAGTGCATCCTCGACCGGGTCGCCGATTCGAAATTCATCTACTTTGATTCCGGTCAACCTTCTGCAAGCCACCCTTACACAACCTACGTCTTTGTGCATGGAGCGCTATTTAATCACAGTGAAGCCTCTCCCCTCAAATTTGAAAGCAGACTTCGCTGACGTTGTCAGGTATCTGGAAGTGGATGATGAATTGCGTCCCTCCAAACACCCGCTTATTGGCCTACAGCACGAGAGGCTACAAAGGATCATCCAGTTTCAGCGAGACTGACTCTCCCGATCAGTTGAGAGCTCACATTGGTCATGATCTGGCATCTGTGATCACGGGTCTTGTCGAGAAGTTGGACCTTTTGTCGCACCCAAAATCTGCCCTCAAAGTCATGACGTGGTCATTGGGAGCCATCAATCTCATGTCCACCTTCCACCTTCTCGGTCAGAACAAGCTATCCAGCGCCAACGAGAACACTCTCCGGCAGAAAGTCTCAGAGATCATAATCTTTGAGGGTCCATCAAGTATTGCATTTGGCTCAACGCCATCAGCGTCTGTGCTTGAATACCGTGAAGCAGTCTCGACTATGAGCCCGCAAGATGCATTCCTACGCAGCATCAGACAAGTTTCGGGCTTCTACGAATTTCCACAGTCTATGTTCGAAGATGCGGAAAATGGGGTTCGGACAGATGATAAGGTCTTTGTTCCACCGACTGCCTTGGCCGACGACCCTTCTTTCATGGCGTCGATAGGACCAATGATGGACCCCACTCCATTGCCGTTTTATCTGAAAGCAGCAACGCCTGAGTCCGAGAAGGGCCTGAAGTACTCTCGGCTGGCATTCAGAGCAATGCTTGAGGCTCCCGGCGTGCAGCGAATCAAGATCTTAGTCACGAAGCATACCGTTCCAGACTGTTTGGAAGGTCCTGCAGTGTGTATCGGTGAACTGCGATCCTTGGAGAAAGAACTGGGATGTCAGAAGGCGGAACTACGTGTGATTGAGGGGAGGCATAATCACTTCATCCTTTACGAGGCACCGCAGGTTCTGTGGCAGAACATCATATGATGAAACCTGTACTAGATGCTATTTTCGTGATGCATGGGCGAAGCTCTAAATCCTCACCTAAACTTACTTTAAACTGGAGATATCTATGAACTTGAGATATTCACTTGATGCAGTCTCTATAAGTTATGCATCACGAAAGACCCCGCTGAGTACGAAGATACTATCACACACTGATCTAAACTTCAGTTCCGTTTTCAGATCCTTACGTCGCAAAGTAGCTATCCAAGTCTTTTTCGACATCATACCCGTACAACCAGCTCGAGAATCCCGGTGATCCATATACCGCATTGATGTCAGGCTCCGCGGCCACCGTCTTCCCTGTCTGCTGGGTGGTAGCTTGCAAAGCCTTTCCGTACATTTCATCTCTCTCTTCTTGCTCCGGTCCATCAGGCATTCCGTACTGTTTCATATTTCCCTCTGCCGTAGTCTTGACCTTTTCCGCCCTCTGTTTACGCAATTCTTCGTAAGCTTTCGTTAGTTTTGCAATGTTATTCGTAGACTTTGCTCTCGAGATGCAGCCAGCTAGTACTGCGGCATCTTCTAGTCCCATCGCCGCTCCCTTTCCCTTCAATCAGTATTCTTCTATCATCACACGACTCAAATGGCAACCTACCTGAGCGGTGTAAGGCATCATAGCATGCGCTGAGTCCCCTAGCAATACCACTCTACCCTCCCCATCTCCAACCCCTCCTCTCCACGTCGGCAAATCAGGAACAACACCAATCCTCCACGCATGGCAGGTCTTTACCAGAGCCAGTATCCTCCTCAACGTCTCCTCAAAATCACTATACTCGTCTCGCAATTCATCTAAATCCGCCGGCTCATTCCATACCCCGACTCTCGCCTTCCCAGGCCCACAGAGCACAACGTTATACAATTCTCCACCGCGCACGGGATATGCGACTATATGTCTGCCTGGCCCGAACCAGATCGTGTTGCTAGATGTTTGGATAAGTGGCGCGAGGAGGTTGTCTGAGAGCATAGCAGAGCGGGTGAGTATGATGCGGAAGGCGCAATCACGGGTAGGTTGTGCATGAATGGTGGGAAAGAGCGTGTGGCGGATGCGGGAGCCGATACCTGTTGTCCTTGTCAATTTCGATTTTCGAGTGAAGGAAACTCAGAGATGAGAAAGTTTGACATGCCATCTGCCGCAACAACCAGATCGCCCTCCACTACTTCTCCATTCTCAAGTGTCAACGAAGCAGTAGAGAGGTCCACCGAGACAACCTTCTTGCTGAACTTCACCTCCGCACCAGCTTTGATCGCTGCATCATATAAAATCCTCTGATAATCTGCTCGATGAATTGTCAAGTTACTGGCATCCTATCAGCCACCTCCATCTCAACTCCAACTCCTTTCCACGGACGTACTAATACCCCCACATGGCCAGCGGACTTCCTCTATGTTTCCCCAGCACCCTTCCATCCGCATATCGTCTAATAACCGCGCCCTCATTCTTCGACCCCTCGGTATAGAAAACTTCTTTTAGGCCCCAGGAGTCCAGGATACGCAGGGCGTTTGGCGTGACTTGGATCCCGGCACCCACTTCGGAGAGGTTGGGATTTGCTTCGAGGACTTGAACTTTAATGTTTGAATGGGAGATTCGGGAAAGAGCAACTGCAGCAGCAAGACCACCGATTCCGGCGCCGATTATGGTGAAGCGAAGGGGAGGTTGGGATGGCATTTTGAGGTTCTGTTTATGCTGTGGTATGGGAAAGTGCTAATTGTTGCTGTCTTCCTGCCAAATCGGAGAAACGAAGGGCAGAAAGTTAGATACTTATAAGGGAGAAGATAGGTCCCAGTGCCCTTTCCAACCTTCTAAGACGCTGCTCAATATGCCAATTCAAACAACAGTGACTACTCATATATTTGCTCACGGAGATGAACGAAGGGGCCGTTCTGGTGGTTAGATTTGGTGTCTCACGTCAGCAGCAGTTGCTAAATATTCATATTGGAGTCGTAAAGTTGACCAAGTTGGGAAAGATAAATAGAAGTTTAAGATACAAACATTTAAAAGGGAAAGCATGAGAGAAAATGCTGGAGTCGACAACCCGAATTTGGGCGGTTTTGCGGGGAAGAGCGAACGCGGGTAATGCGGCCCCGTCGCGGGGTAGCTTTTCGATGAAAGCTTATGAGTAGACGGTACGCAAGTGCCGAGGAGCCCGACGAAGAATCCTGACTGGTACTTTATCTTCCTCCATTTCTTATCCCGGTGTCTCTGTCGTTCTCTTGATGCGATACCTGACGCTGTCTTCGTAATGCATAGGCAAAGTACCAAATCCCCACTTAAACTTTCTATGAACTTGAGATATCTACTTGATATAGTCTTTATATTCGAAGCGCTCAATCCTCTGCAAAATTTGTATATCGCGAAAGACCCTGCTGAGTATGGAGGAAGCCATTCTCGACTGGGTTTCGCGGCAGTGTACTTTATGGTTTGTTCTCGCATCAGACCGTTTGGTGAATAAATTAATCTATTTTCGTCTATTCTCCTATTCGTACAAGTTGACAACCTTTTCAAATTCCATCAACTTTAAGTCAGTCGGACTCCTTAGTTGGAGCGCGGACTATGCAACACTCCTAGTAGTCTGAGATGACATGATCAAATGCTGCAGCTATTTCCTCCTGCGACGGAGTAAGTGCTGAGATATCGTTCTCTGAGACCTTGTCCTCGAGCGCAGTGAACAAGCTGTTCGTCTCATCATTGAGTGAATTCAGTGCATCGAGCACTGTCGACGTATACCCGGCTAAGGCAACCGTCGAGTTCTGGTACTGTCGTCAGCACGACTCATCCGGGCGAGCAGGAAACTCTTACCTTTGCGTCAACATCGAGTAACAGGTTGATGACGGAGGGAGTCGCGTTCATGATCGCGGACGAGATGCTCGAGGAATCTGACTCGCTGAAAATGGGCGATGAATTGACGTCTGCTGTGGTATTTGAGATAGCCACACTGAGCTCCTCGAAGCTGGCAACGAGAGGAGAAGTCTGGTTTGCGGCGCCGGTGTAGGATGTTACTTCGTTCGTGAGATCAGAAACATATTTGCTGATCGTAGAGATGTCGGTCAAGACTGTGCTGGCGTCGCGTTCGGCGAGAGGCACAGCAAACACGAGGCCTGCGGAAAGGAGCAATGGAATAAAAAAAAATGAGCCCGGAAAATGCATGGTGATGATCAATGATTGAGGGTAAGAAGGAATCCGGGGGTGAATAGAAACGTTTGAATACCTAGATGGGAGAATGAAAATGTAGAGTATGTGAAGCAGGGAGACACCACTTGGTAAGCCGGTGAGATACTCAGGATTCAAAATGACCGGAGCTCGTATTCATGCTGCCAAGGCCGCCGAAAGTGTGCCCTTACATCTGATCAACTCCAGCGGGTTCCTGTCGTTCGCTTGTCGTTCGCTTTTCGCCATTTATCCCAGGGGTAGGAGGGAGGAAGGATCGTCGAGGCTAAATAAATAGTTAGCCACCTTACGCTTACGGCACAGTGCCGTGCTAGAAAATACTCGAACCGCCCCAAACACAACACGTTCCTCCTGCATCACGCTGGTCCTCCTTCCTACTGCGAGTCTTCATTCACATATCTGGAAACAGTTTCTGTTCCTTCACGCAATAGCTGAGCAGAGGTCAGGTACACCCAATCATGCATCGCATGCCCAACGCTGAGGAAGATCTTCATGGCCTCGCACGACGACCTCGGTTCGGTTATCCTTGTGAATCCCGCTTTCTGGACAACAAAAACCATGCTGCACATACGAGTAGGTAATAATCGAGTAATATGCAAGCCCATCGATGCGAATCCTGTCCATTTCAGGCGACCGCCAAGCAGAAGTTGATGGCAGCAGCATTCACAACGTCAATAACACGTTCAGCCTTCCTATGCGGGCTGTGCCTGCAAGTCTTCAATATTGGTCAACGAGAGCGGCGGCTGAAATGCGTCCTCTCGTTAGGCGTCGTTGTGTGCTTTTGAGGCGTCACAGCGACTTGCCCATCTATTGCTTAGCCTATGGCTGTACTTCATGTTATACAGCCATGTCTACTGTGTCAGCGTTTATACAAGCGCCACTGCTTTTAGCTCATTCACCCTATCTTGAAGGCAGGGTTAAAAACCAACCTCCACCTTGAGTCCACGATAGACGTGAGTTCCCATATACTTAGTTCTCCTGTTCAATTAACACAGTAACGCCGTTTGTTTCTTAAGTCGACATGGCTGCAATTCAATCTCTCCCCCAGTGGCTCAAGGCTCAGATTTGGCTCGCAAGCACGCTTCTGAGGCTAGAGCCAATTCTGGTCTCCTGTTACTATCACGCTCTGGAAGTTGTCTTTCTATTTCTCCTCAATATCAGCGACACTTCGGTCACTGCGAACGACCTTCGATGGGCAAGCTTAAAGGTGATTGTCGGCGTTCTTAACGCACTCGGAATTTTCGGTGAAGTCTGCACAATTCTGAAAAATGGTTGCTCTCGTCGAACTAGCGGCGAGCCCTTACCAATATTCCATGGACTCTTCGATTCTAAAGCTCGGAAACATGCCTGTAAAACTGGGGGCGGAGGCTATCGTGTAGATAGTGAGTGTGACTGTCTTTTTTCGTATAGACAGTCTTGTCGATCGATAATTGGCTGCTTTAGGTTGTGTACCCACCCAAGAGATATCGGTGGACTCGGACAGCACATTATATGTTTATTATGCTAGTCCATATGACGTGGATTCATAATATCGTCCTGGGCTTTTTAGCACAGCTGCGGAGACTTTCTCGGCTCGTTTCATTCTTTGGCGGCAGTTTGTTGGAGGCCCTTTAGGATTGGGGTGTATATACTGAGCAGAAACCGAGACCGGCCGATTTGGATAGTATCAAGGTGCGTTGGCGATGTCATCGAGCACTTCATACTTGAGTTCCTTTCGGCCGGCACCTATCGCCTTCTCATTGGTCCCTACTCGGGTCTTTTAGGAGTAGTACAGTACTTTTGGCACATGGAGGTGGCTGCACTTGCCTACGGGTATACGCGGAAAAGCACATGGGCTACTTTTCCGCAGCGAAACCCTGCTGAAGACGTCGAATTTGAGAGAACAGTCTTTGAATATAGCCCACTTCGAACGACGGGAAATATACGACTCCTGGTTCTTCACCCCGGGTTTTCAATCGACGACATTCAGCGCTCCTTGTTTCAAGTTCCATTAGTGGAAGCACCATCTTATGATGCGATTTCCTATACCCTTGCTTCGAATATGCTGGACGAGCTTGTTTTTCACTGATGTCAAGGGCTCTTCGAACGAAAATGAAATCTTCCAAAAATACGCTACGCAGAACAGGCTTCCAAAATGGCTTGCGTTTCGGGAACTATTGCGAAATCCCTGGTTCGACAGAGTCTGGGTTGTCCAGGAGGTCGCTCTGTCATCTTCGATTCGAGTTTACTACGGCAAGACCGTAATACCGTGGGACTACCTAGTCACCCTGATGGGAGTATGCGGCAGGCGTCCGGCTCTAAGGTCTTTATCGGGTACAACTCACGAGCCTACCAAGAGACAACTCCCGCCGACAGGTATTACTAGTGTCGGGATGATGGATAATTTTCGTCGCCAAATTCAGGATGTCGAGGCCGGCCCGCTGTCCATTCCCACTGTACTCTACGACTGTCACGACTTCAAAGCTACAAAGTCGGAAGACAAGATATTTGGCATATTGGGGTTGCGGAACCAAGATACCAACCCGGACGAGTTAGTGACAGATCCAGGACTCCAGGAGTTGCTACCAAGATTCTACGCGAGGAAAGAGGCTCCCAGGGCCCTAAATTTTGTGGCTGGTATCTATAGAGATACTGCTGAGTATCTACTCAAGCTTTTAGGGCCTTTCCGTCTACTTTCTCATGCTGGCATGGGTTACTTCCCGGCCCAGAACCTAGAGCTTCGAGACTCGCCCTCTTGGTGTCCGGACTGGGGCAGGAAGCCTGGAGCTGAGATTCTCGGTGACCTAGGTCAATTTGGGTTGATTCCGTATCAGATTGGAGGGGAATCGGAAGTGGTTACCAAGGAAGGTGGCCTAACTGCCAGGTATACTATAAATGTTGCCTCGGCTTCTTTGCTGCTTCAGGGTCGCATTGTCGACACGATAACGTCCTTGGGCCTGGAGTTTTTCGGAATGAGAATAGGGGCAGATAGAACATACCATTTTACAGAACCATTCAGATTGTTCCAAGGTACAGATGGTTCCTGGAGGCATCTATGCAATTCACCTTTCAAAAGGGATCCTTACCCCTTCGTCAAGCCTCAACAGCCTCTCTATGAGGCCTACTGGCGGACTCTCATCGGAGATCGTACGTTGACGAAACGACCAGTTTCAAAAACTACGGGAGAGAGCTTCGAGGCATGGTGTAGATTCCAAGCAGAGATCTGCTCAAGTGGGTCTGCTGACGTGGTGATGCCTGTGGCAGCTACCCGGAGAGAGCAACACAGCCATCCTTCTGGGTTCAGAGAATACATCTCAAAGTGCGCCTATGGACGGCGGTTGTGCATTACCAAATCGGGGTATATTGGGATGGTGCGCCCGCTCTCCTCGCAAGAAGTGGTGGATGAGAAGGGCGGAATTATTGTGGACGGCGACGTCATCTGTGTGATTCGTGGAGCACAAGTTCCGTTTGTACTTTGTCCACTTCCCAAGGCAGAAGGAGATTCGAAGCGACAATTTTTTCTGGTTGGGGAAGCATATATCCATAGGCTTATGGAAGGAAGCATGTCTAAAGGAGAAGAGGAACCGGAAATGGAAAGTATTGAAATCATTTAGACAGTTCTCATGCCAGTGCGGTCATGATTAAACGATGCTAGGCATTATCGGCTTAGAGGCTGAAATTATTTGCTGTTGGTTGGCCTAAGTTGTTGAAATTAACTATTCTGTGAGTTTGATGAGACTCATGTATAATTTAGACACCAGGGAGGGGCTCCAGTATAACTATCCTTCGTGCTTCATTGTATATTGGTTGCGGCTGCTTCCGGACGCGAGGCAAAGGGGATAAACAATGTCAGTCAGGGATACTAGGTAGCGTAAAGTTCAGACAGAAACAAAGCTATCCTTTAAGAATTCGAGATATGAAAGAATAGCAACGATATTTGATTGAAACAATGGAATCTATTGCACCTAGGTAGCAGTAGCTGAATAGCAAACAAAGGAAATCTTAAGACACTGCAATATGAAAGAAACCGAGGAAAGGGAAGTAGAGTGGGGGAGGGGGAGGCGGGAGGCTTAAATGACGGGACTTACGCCTCAAAAAGCACCTCTCTCTTGACTGGATTGCTGAACCAGGGGCAAGATTCGCAAAGATTGATCCATACCGAACTGGTATCTGCTGAACATCCATGTGTGTTTTTGCTTCATGTGTAATGCGCCACCGCATCTATCCAAGTCAGCATAGTAGACAGCTCAACCTGTTTGTACTTGCAGACTACCCATAGGACGTCTAACTTGGACACAGCTTCCCCGTTTGACACGATTACCAGTCGGGGTAACTTTTGCGTTGTGGTGAAGGAAAGCCC
>AYLM01000609.1:0-13462 GCA_001625345.1 Cairneyella variabilis | reverse complement strand
GAGGGGGAGTAGTAATCAAAAGTGCCCGAACTAATCGAAAATGCCGACTACCCTTGTGGTTGGTTGGGTAGGTAAGGATTAAGTGCCTCAGGCTGGAAATTAATCTTCGGAGCCGCTCTTACAGCCGTCCATTGCTGCTTTGCCCGTTCAACCCCCGCAGTACTAAAGCTTACTAATCCGGGATTCCCTTTTTACACTAAAACTCACCCTTAAAATGGCTTCGCAACACAATAACTTTTGGTGACAAAGGTATCTAATAATTAATTGTTAGCATATTTCAAACATTTACATTCTATTCATTTTTCCGGATATTTTTTATTATTACCCGCCACTAAGTGACAGGCTTCCCCGTCACAGGCCTATTTTGCAAATGCTGCCATCGGACTCCACTGAATCCAGTAATGGCATTGAAAGCCTTATCCCGTCCTCTCATATTCTCCAAAAGCACGACATCGGCATGTTCTTTCTCCCCCACGTCATGCATGCCGGCTCCTCCTTCCTTCCCTCGGAACCGAATTTCCAGCTTGTCCATTCCGGTCGTAAGCTTTGTGACTTGGCGCAAAACCGTGGATCGAGTTTGTTGTTTCGACATCTCCACAATGTCAGAAAAGGCTTTGTGAATGCTATACATGGCAGAATGTGTTTTGTTGCGGAGGCGAAGCGGATTCCATGAGTCGAGATGATGAATCAGCCGGGAACATGGGAGTACGTGCAGGGGAAACTCGGGATATCTCTTTCTTCAATTTCAGACTCATCACTTCTGGCAGTATGAAAGGAATCGATTGACTCGGTGTCGACGCCATCGTTGACAAGGATATTTGGAGTGTCCTCGCCCGTAGCCACAAAGTTGTCCGAATCGTGAGAGATAATAGCCTCCCTCGCAATGGCAGCGTGCTCTTGAAGAAATTGGAAGCAAAGCTCAGAGTGATTCGGAACATCCCACAAGACCCATTTGACAGGCGACACCAGCAGACGGTATCTAGGATGCAAAGAGCTGATGGGCCAGCAAACGAAGAAAGTCATTCCCACAATCAACTGATACCTTCAATGTAAACCTAGCGTCCGTGAAAGCAGCCAAGCTGAAGAATGCGAAGAAAACCGACAATAAAGCAACCGTAGCAGAAGGGTTGCAGAAATGGTAGAAGTTATACGTCTTCCCCAAGAATGAAGCTAAATCCGCAATCTGGACTTCGATGAATGGACCTAGTTCGCCGAGCAATGGTCCAAGCCAATCATCGGATCCATGTTTATCCATTAATTCGCCCACTTTGAAGGCTGTCGTTCCCCGGTCGATGGTTCGTTCGATCTCCACGCGCAATGCCTCGAGAGATTTCGGGCAGTAGTAGTTCATGACTACTGAGAATATTATGTATCCCCACTTTAGCCGTCAGTCTTTCATCCGAATGCAATGGACAAGGTAGACATATCACAAAGGTCATGATGTGAGATAAGTACCAAAGAAAGAGGTATAACGCCATCATTTTGCCTGTCCGAACCGGATTTTCCCATCTATACACGCGCCGAATCTCCGAAATCCACATCTGTGCCGGTGCGCTGACAATGATAAGTCGCTCAATATGCTTGCGAAGGGTATCAAGCTCGAAAGGAAGCTCCTCGAAATCGTCTATGTATTGCGCTGTGAAAGTATGAGACACATCCAGAAGTTTCTGTGAAATTGTCAGTCCCTGCACTTAGTTTCGTGATATGGAAAACTTACATACGCTATCCACTCTCCCCAGTTGAACTCCGTATAACCGCAATCATCCTCCTGTTCAAAGAATCTCCTCCGGGAAAGGCGGAGGAGGTACCGCATCAACCACTCGTACTCTCTGAATGTGTCTTGCTGTGACTCATGCAACTCGCATGCTTTGCCTCCTTCTTTCCAAGTCCGCAATGCGCTCCTCGCACTGGTCGATATTCCCGACTTTTCTTGTGACTTCCTCTTCATCATCGCTCCCACTTCTCGGGCTGTCAGCTCTTTCCAGGTTGTCATGAGCTTCGAGAAAGTCCAGGTCAGCTTGCCGCGAGAGATACGGACGACTCTTGGCAAGAGTGCCTGCCGTCTTCCTCGTAGCCGTGGATTTGATTGCAGCCTTTGGGTTGATAACTGCCTCAGCGGTACTTCGCACGGTGTTGGTAATCCTCACAGGAAGACCAGCATGGCCTATGCGTGCTCTGTTGAGAAATTTGGAAGAATTGAAAGCTGGGCTTTTGTTGAGCTCTTCCAAAGCTTCTTCGTACGACGTCTTTTCTATCTCATCGTTTGAGGGTTCAACGCGTAAAGCCCATTTGGTCTTGTCCTTCGCCTTCTCCTTGATGTCTGATAACTTCTTGAGCGCAGACGAGGCCTCGGAGTTATCATGGTGCATCCTTGGCGTACAGAGACGCCCAGTGTATTGAAGCTTAAGAAAGAGGCATAAAGAAAAGAATAACCAAGTTCCTTGAAGTTTTGTTGAAAATCAATTATCAGCAGTCCCTGATTGCCAAGAGGCGACTTCAGCCCGCCTCTATCCCGCCTTGCCTTGGGAATATATCATCGGACGGTCTCTGGTACGCGACGATAGGAGCGGGAGCCATGAAAGTTGGAGATGACTAGTCCATTGCGGGGCCAGTGTCATCATGGTTCATCCCAAACTGCATGGGGAATAGACCATGATTGTGTGGCTGAATCTTGTCGATCAGTGGCTCACAAGGTGCAGCCGAGCCTCTGGAACTTATTCTCGACCTCACTCCAAACGACATTTTCACAAACGACAACGAGCTTGATGAGGCATTCATTTGTCATCGTCAGGCGTTTCAATTCCTCGCTACGACTATGCATTCAACAGCGGAATCTGTTGACGCTTGCGATCGAAACGTCCTGCGATGATACGAGCGTTGCGGTGCTGGAGAAGCACAAGAACAATTCTGCGACTTTACACTTCCATTCGAAGATTACGTCCGACAATCGGTCATATGGAGGAGTACATCCCATCGTGGCACACGAGTCACATCAGAGGAGTCTGTCTGGATTAGTCACTCAGGCTTTGAGGAGTCTGCCAAGGCAATATGCGTCTAGAGGTTTGGAGAAGGCAGTTCTGGTTCACGACGAGCATGACACAACCATTCGACAGAAGCCGGATTTCATAACGGTCACTCGAGGACCTGGTATGAGAGCAAGCTTGTTGACTGGAGTGGATACTGCGAAGGGATTGGCTGTGGCATGGCAGATACCATTGCTTGGCGTAAACCACATGCAAGCTCATGCTCTTACACCAAGACTTGTCTCTGCTTTAGATGCTGCCACAGATACCCAAGAAGTCAGGGAACATGAGCCAAAATTCCCATTCCTGACTCTCCTAGTCTCCGGCGGCCACACCATGCTCGTTCACTCCCGCTCTCTCTGTGACCACGAAATTCTCTCCTATACCATAGACCTAGCAATCGGAGACATGATCGACAAATGTGCGCGAGACATCCTACCTTCTTCAGCGATTGAACATGCATCCAATGTTATGTACGGCCGACTTCTCGAATCTTACGCTTTCCCGCCAGAGCAAGTAGACTTCGAATACGTGGCACCGAAATCGTTCATGAAAACGAGAGAAGATTACAATGAAGGCTATGACTGGGTCATCAATCATCCATACTCATCACCAGGTCGTGGTGGTGCAGTTGGACTTGCGAATCTATTTACATTTTCGGGATTGAGGAGCTATGTGAAGAGAATCGTGGATAAGAAGCCTGAGATGGATGATACCGAGCGCCGGGTACTAGCACGAGAAACCATGACAGTGGGATTTGAACACCTCGCCTCTCGTGTTCTCTTCGCTCTCGATCGCCTTGACGTGAAGGGCGTGAAAGCTTTGGTAGTATCAGGCGGCGTTGCGAGTAACCAGTTTCTGAAAACAATCCTGAGAGAAAATCTAGATGCACGAGGGCACAAGGGTATGGAATTGGTCTTCCCACCGCCAAAATTCTGCACAGATAATGCGGCGATGATTGCGTGGACGGGTATCGAGATGCATGAGGCCGGATGGAGGACTAGTCTAGAAGCTACGGTGATTAAGAAATGGGCTATTGATCCCAAGGCAGAGGATGGTGGAATTTTGGGGGCTGATGGGTGGGAGAAGATTGAAGATGGCAATGACAAGGAATAATGCAGATACCCTGCTGTATATGTAGGTGTCAATAATTATAAAGCAGGTGTCCATAATGGGTGTCGGCAATTTCTTCTCCGATTGCCTTGATTTGCATTGTCTTGATATCCTTCTACACACTTCTTTCCCATTGCAAGGTCTCACCTCTTGACCTCTCAGTACTTCCCTTGAGATCTGATTGTGAGAGGCAGCAAAGGTTGAGACTGAGTCTGGATATCTTTGAAACTTGGATGTCTTTGTTTTCATAACGTTTCATTGTTATGATTCATGGCGCTGTATTGTGCTCATCTACACTCTATTCTGCTCCTCGGCTGCAAGATGTCTTCCCTTGACCTCTAATTCTATATTATGCCAGCTTTTGCGCTGATTTCCCCCCGTTCAACAGCAAGATCTGCTTCTTCCGCCTCTGGTTTTTCGATCGAATCTACTGTGACTCTCTTCCTCCGCTTCTCAGAGAGCGAATTTCATCTCAGAACCGCTTGTTATCTTCCTCCCCCGCTGTAATCCGTTCTTTCAACTTCGTGAACGAGTCTTGGGTTGCTGTTCATTGAAATTTGCTCTTGTTCGCTCCGGTACGTCTTAAAGTTGCCAGCTGGTGCTGGATGGAGGTCGACGCGATAATCTCCCTCAGTCGATCCCTCTCCCTCTAATTCGTCGAACCTTGAGTTATTCCTCATCTAATCTATCATTCAAGATGTCGACAAGCTCGCCTGTTTCTGTGAGTATTTGATATAAATCCATCGTGCCCCTCGTGACTTTTTCGACGGTTTTCAAGATATGAGGGTGATTGTTGAGGAAGCTGATGGCGTTATCCCAGCCGGTGAATTGAGGCTCTTGGCCCTTCTCAAGGCGTTGTTCCGATACCGCATCGATGATGTAGCAGATTGGCATTAGAATTCCGAGGTTACAACATGAAAACGATGACCTCAAGAGGCAGGTTGAGGGAAGTCACTGAGATTTGGTCCGCCATCTTTGTGAAGACGTGAGTTACTGTGGATTGAGAGTATCTCTAGGCACGTCAGTCACAAGTCAGTGGATTTTCCAGAGCCTGGATTACGGAAAGTCAGACAGATCCCGGTGGGGTTCTTAAAACTCGATCAAGTGATGGAGCTGAGGGAAAGGGCGTTCGTTTCGTATTGTTAAAACTTAGAGATATGATGGGGAAAGTTAGAGATCTTAAGTAGTTGAAAGCGCGAAGGGCGTCCTTGTCTTTGGGATTTTTGAGTGTGCTAAATTTAGCAGGAACGAGCGGTAGGCTAGACTTGCCGTTGCTACCACTTCAACTGGAGTTTTGATGCCGAGATTGAGCGGATATAGTTGTCGCCGGCTTCTGAAAAGCTAGTTCATTCTTTAAATCAACTAGGTAACGCACTCGAGCACCACTTGCGTAGACTCACCTTCACCTCGCTTAGCTTTACTTGCGGTCGAGGGCGAAGGACCCTTTGTGCCACTACTTTGACAGTTCCATCTTTATCATTTCACTAGAATCCTGCTGCAAAGACCAAGATAGTATTCACAGATCCTATCATAAATTTATTTCTGACGTTGCCACCTCGCTAAGTCCCCTTTTTCTACCACTCTCAACTCGCTAGAGCTCTGTCATCAAGACAATCGCCACTGCTACCTACATCTCGTGTGCAGGGTAGAAGATTTGAATATAATTATCCTCTAGAACCAAAAAACCTTTAGAATTATGGAATATTTAGAAGTCAATTTTCCCTAAAATGAGATGTTAAGTAACAAAGATGTTTAGAGTAAGTTTAAGATCTTTAAAAGCGAGGAGTTCAAAACTTCAAAATATCTTTAACTCTATATATATTGTGATATCTAAGTTTAGCGCTTTTTCTATCCACCGCGAGCCTCTCAAATCCAACTTTGTACCTCCATCTCTAACAATGTCATTTTGCTGAAGCCACTTTTCTATTCCTAGAAACTTTGATCTGCTCTTGCTACTACAGCTTCACCTTCAACATTAATACATATTCTTGGTGGGGGGGGAGGGGAGGGGAGGATTATAGTACATCATTAAATGTAACCTTTTACAATGGATCCCAGAATGAGACCAAAATGCAACCCTAAAGTCTATCTCATGATCCTATAAATACTTTGACAAAGAAAACACGCGCTATATACCAACTGCCTGACCAAGAACAAATTGCTCGCAGCATTTCAACAATTGTCTCAGGTCCAATCTATGCCTTGAACTTAAGTTTCAAACCGCTCTTCACAACCCTCGCCCCAAGTGCCACAACAGTAGCCATCGCCACCATCGTCGCCACTTCAGCTGGAATGCTTCCCTCCGCCTTCATCTCGTATAATTGTTGATTGAGCGAGCGTAACCGCTTGATTCTATGGTATAACTTCTGCCCTTTCGTCTCGTATGCTTTTTGACTGATCGTGGGTTGGAAGAGCGACCGCGCTTAGAGGTAAGGTATGGAAGATTCGAAGCTCAAGGTTTCGAAGTGGATCTGAAGGAGGCTTGCTGCGAAGTTCGTATACAATGGTATTGGTTGTTCCCTGTAAGCTTGATTAGCTTGTTTGCCGGATCATTATTTGCGTGGCTTTGTGAGGGCATTGAATACCGAGGGGAAAGTTATAGTTTAGATGGGTACGGAAGGCTAAATCTGTGTATTGGGTCAGCTTTAATTCCCAGCTTCTGCAATTTGTGTTTATACAGTTGTCCGCAAATGTTTTTGAAATTTTATTACAGTGAATGACTGGGGCTTTGGGACTTTGGGAGCTGGTTAGCTAGATACCCTTCGTATGGCAAAATTTCCCTCCATACAAGCGTCTCGATATCTTAACCTACAACTGAAAGTCTATCAACCCCTATCGGAGACTTCGATTCCCAACTACCAAGGCAGTACTCACTTCCGACTCCTCGAGTTGCCTTCAGTTACCAACACCATGTCGTCGTCCTCCACCAATTCGACTTCCTACACCTTTCCCGCCACCCTGGCTGTCGGCCAAACCTTTGCTCGTCCACCCCTTCCGCTGTAAGTAGCTTTAGCTTTCCGGCTTTAAACCAATTGCTAACATAATGCCTCCTGGATTAGGCTCAGAGGAAACAGCTAAGGCTCGCCGTTACGGCTCCAACGTCGATCAAAAAGCCGCATCTGGCTCGGGATCAACCCCTGCACAACAGCCGAATACTGCTTAGGGGATTGAATGATAACATCTGTACAGCTACAAAGTGGAACTTCGTATACCGGTCTTGCCTTGTTTCTTGGATAAATAATTGCCCTCATGAGGACCCGTACCGGTACCTTCACGGACATGACCGAATATCTCCAATCGGAATGTCAATTGAGATTCGTGTCTAGTTTCAGCTCGAGCTAAGATCTTTTGCTACCATAAATACTTGCTTCCCAGCAGCATCGAGATCAAGCTGGATTCGTAATCAATTGTGAGCAAGATCGAATAAGAGTAGAATGTCAGCCGACACTGGCAAAGCCTTCTTTACTTCCACATATTTGACCAAGGAGATTGTCATTGTTGGTATTGATGGCGGAAGGAACTACTTGAGAAAACGCCTGAATGCAGCATCCAGTGCTTTATCATATAGCTAAACTCTGTGAGCTGCCACAAACTAAGATATTTCCTCTCTTGCGCATTGAGTCAGTAACTTCTAAGTTTGCTTAAATCTGTGAGACATGCCCCTTCTACGCAACAATAGATTTAATCTTTTTGAACCGCTTTAGAGGAACAGAGGCTCCACAGCTTAATTTCGGTTTTAGCGTCTCAATGTATGCATAGTTGCAATTAACAGCTACAGAATGTTCATTATAGTTTTCTCCAATCCGCCAACTCTCTAACAGCATCCTCCATTTGTCAGACAGTATCCACAGTCTAGCCATTCATATTTACAACATCCGCCACCTCTCTTGCAATGGTTTTTCTCCTTCCCCCATGCTTAGATGGGCCTCTTCAAAATGGCCTCATATCCCACAACATTCCTTTTCCCATTGAGATACCACAACTCAGGTGCGAATAGCTGCCATCTGATTTTCTATTCCCCATATGTATGTTTCCTTGTGGCTTCATTGAATTATCTTTGAAACTGTAGAAGTTCTTTCGGCGGTAGCTTCCAATTCTATTGAGAAATATGTAGATGTCATTTCAGAGGCTAACCGCCACGAGTTCCCATACCAAAGAATCTGACACAATTGACATATCTAAGTATCCGCGTGACATAGAGTAAGGACTCGAGCCCTCACATGTCTGCTGAAAGGTAGGAACCCGTAGAGCTTACCTCCTGAACCAAAAATTGCTATACCCGCTGGTAATTAAAACTGTTAAAGTCTTGGATTCTCTCGAGTGCCAGAAAATTTCTTTGGTGCCAAAAATTCTCATGTACTTTGATAACTCCGGTTGTACAGCGAGCTCTCGCACCATACCAAAAGGAGGTTCTTCCCAGAGTGCCTTCCTAATTTGGATACCTCTTCTGCTGGTGATTAGGATTTACTATAAATTCACAACCTCGCCTCCAAAACCTCCATATTTCTAATATACTTGCCCCCAAGTCTCCCTATCCAGACTTCGTTTTTCAGAACGGAAAGCTGCCCCAAGAGGGTAGCTTCCCAATTCGGTATTCCCCAATTCACTGGTGATTGAAGATGCTATAAAGTCGTCCTCTCGCTCTCAAACCTCCATCTTTCTTACATACTTTTTCCTGGAGTCGGACTCTGATCTGGGATGTTGAAAATGGGCTCGCAGCTAACCCTACCGCAACGGAAGGATGCTCCAAGAGAGTAACTTCCCAATCAAGCACTCCCCATTGGTGATTAGGATTTGCTATAAAATCCTGTCTCCGGCTCACATTCTCCATCTCTCTTACATGTTTTACCAAAAGTTCCCTGGCCAGGGTCCAAAGGTCTCGGGCAGCTTCTGAGAGAAGCCTCCAAATCAGGAAGGAAGCCACCTCCACTAGCCACCGTTCCCGGAAGTGGTTAAGCCCTAAGCTAGCGCCACACCAGCTAGCGCAGAAAGACGAGCCTCGCTCGGAGAACTAGCGCTAATTTGAAGTTCTGGAGTTCGATCTTGAAACTTTAACACTCCTTCAAAGCAACACAACACACCTTCCTTTTTCTTCATTCCCTTCTCTTGAGAGTATCTCGCTTCATCTCTGGACGTTTCGTCTAGAGTCTGGGCCGAGTTGCTCTCTTCTTCACTCTCGTTTACCGGACTTCACTCTCTAGAGTAGCCGTTCTTGCGCAAAGTGAGGTTCACCTACTTTCGCAACTGGAGGCCCAGTTTGACAAAGGTAATAACCACCCAGCACCCCTCCCAATCACTCATCTCCTCATCTCTCCCGAACTTCTCTTTATCTGTACTATTTTGCGAGTAACCAGTTCATCAAGTGATTCTTTATGCACAGAGCGTTGACTTTCAATTGAAGCTGGCGACCCTTTGCGGACGTCGGAAAGGTACCAAACTACTCAGACTTCCTCTTCAATCCTCCAGCCTCTTTTGTCATGCTTATCCTGTGTTCTAGGAGTCAGCCAGCTATCTGAACCCTGGTGATTTGGCAGAGTGAGCTTCACTTACAACTATAGCGAGAGACCCTTTGTGAAAAGGTAAGAGTACTAAACTATCTGCTCGCCCCCTTCTATGATCTCGATCTTCTTACTTACACTCGGTTGCCAATAGTCACTTTGTGGCTTCAATCATTGAAGCTTATAGCGCGCAAAAGAGAGGTTCACTTGCTATTCAATAGGTGGCCCTTTATGAAAAGGTACGAAGTTTCCAAATCCCCTCCACCCCTCTGTAGCATTCTAGTTCCTCATTACTTGGTTGCCAGTATTCAGTCTACGAGCCTACGCTTACTACCCAGCTTTTGATTTTCGAAGGCCCCGAGGTCTCCTCCTTCTCGGACAAATCTCCTATCAACAGTATCCACGCATATCCGATCCGCAGCCATGTTCACCGTGACCAGAATTGACTTGCCTGGCCAGACGGTGGGTCGACGAAGAGCCGCAAGTGTTGCGCGACACGCTTCTGTTCGTGCCCAACCAGCCACCCCAAGAGCAAGCCACAGACTCTCCCTTATGACCTTCGGCTCTTCCATTAGATTTAGTACTGCCTCCCAAGCGAGCACTGAGTCTGTCGTTACTCAAGATAGCAAACTGAGAACTTCTGGTCAGTATTCATAAGCCCGCTCTACGGATCCTGAGGCCTGCAGCTAACATCACTATAGTGCAACCGGTTGTATTGGGCTCGGATGTCGCTGAGAGAATCCTATCATCAATCGGAGCTGGTACTGCTACAAGTTGTGCTGTTGTCGATAATGGCAGCTATAAGAATAACAACTCCCCTGCGGTCCCTGTTACGCCGGTCAACGATCACGTCAACACCGCTAGCGCTACCAGTGGTTCAACCCTCGTCGAATCTTATGGCAATCCCAGCCCCGAGTCCACTGGTATAAACAACACCCAAGATGACTCGTTCAACTCTGGAATTCAGCCCGATTCGGAGATCTTCGCGTCGACCCCAACCCCTAGCGGTCGTATTCGACGTGATACACCTCGCTCGATCGACACACAGTTTACAATTGACTCCCATCTCCGGGAAATGATTGAGACTGGCGACCCACAAGCACCATTCCGCGTGTTATCAACGAAGATGACCATGACTCGGTCATACTCCGCTGATTTAGCCAATCAACTCGCCGAGATGACTGAACGTCACCCAAACATTACCGAACTGGAAATCACCAAGGCCACATCGGTCACGAACCTTGAGAAGGCCAAGGAATCAGAGGAGGCTGTCAAGACTGCCGTGCTCCAAGTGAGTCAGCTGAAGAACAAGTATGATCGTGAAGTTTCCTCTCTACGTAAACAAGTGGAGGCGAATTTCGAGGAGCATGCCCTTGAAATTTATCGTCTCCAGCGAATCATTGCCAAAAAGGAAGAACAACATGTCGCTGAAGTTTTCGGTCTGCAACAAATCATTGCCGATAAGGACGAGCTACTTGCTCCTACTGCAGTTCCAGGACTTCAACGAAAAATCGCTGAGAAGGACGAAGAACTGTTTGAGTTGAGATTCAAGGTGGCCATCAATGAACACGCCGCAGACGAGTCGAACCGGAAATATCGACATGAAGTTGTTGCCCGGATGCGAGTCGAGGGTCAAAATCGAGTGATTCGTCGTGGTGCGGAGCAGTTGCATGACATTGCCAGTACCTTCAAGGAGGAAAATGAGGATTTGAGAGAAGATTTGAATGAGTCAGAGTGGACCGTCAGCCAGTTGACTGCTACCATCGAGGAACTGACCATTAAACACAACATCCGGGTTGAGAGAGTCTGTCCTCCATATCCTGGACGTCGTCGTGCCGATCGTTCGGTTTCTGGCAACGGCTCGGTCTCAGATGACGGATCGGTCGCTTGTAACGGTTTAGAGGTCTCTGATGGTGTTTCTGGCTCAGATCGCCCTATCTCATCTGGAGATACTGCCATGCCGGGTATCGCCACTCGACGTCTGGACAAGCGTCATACTTTGGGTCCGGATACATTGAATGATCATCAGCCTGATGGTTTCGTTGACGCAGCTCTCCCAAAGCGAGTTTTGTCTTTGAGAGAGGGTGCAGCCCGAGAGGTACTTCGAGGTGCTCCACAAGTTGCTGAGTCTCAACGGGTTTCCCTGTCCGACTTCCCCGTACCACCAGGAAGAACATCCAATCTCTGATTATCTCTTGAACTTCTACTAGGAGTTTCGAAGGATCTGAAAACCTCAAAATATCTCACGACTTGCATGATACTATCTTTGCTGGTACTGAAGATATACAAAAAGCTCAGTCAGTTCTTGCCCTTATTGAGATTTGCAGAAAGTTGTTAACTAGGCTCAGACGTACGAAAAGATAATTTACTGAAAAATGTGCTGTATGATGCTCAATGTGACTGCAGTGATATGGCGGGTGAGCCCTCAAAGCACTTGACTAAAGATCTTTTCAATTCTGAGAATTTTTTCGAATGTCATCTTTTGAGTTTCGTGAAATTTTACATATCTGAAATGTTAGATTGAGATGTCTTGACTCACAAGGCCTTGCCAGAGGTGCTGTTCTGGAGGAAGCGATGATAGACATTTATCCTATATGCAATCTGTTTAAAATCTCGCGTATTTTAGGAGTAGTTGCTAAGAACGGAAGTGGAAGAAACTATGTCCTGCTTTGGGTAACCTGAGCAGACTGCTAGCGCGGGAGCCAAGATGGTGGCAGACTTACTTCATTGGGGCCCGATATCTTACTAAAGCTGCCTTACGTAGTTTAAGATCAAATTACGCTAGTGCTCTTCCTTCAAAGTTCCTGTTAATAATTCTACTTGTATTTCCATCTTCCTCTAAACTTACAAAAGCACGATTTTCACCATCACAACTGCAAGCACGACAATTCCAGCATTTACCACTTTACTCGATAACCTCTGTCCATGAAAACACCTCTAGTTTCTGGATAATTTGGGTTCAGAAACTCTGGCTATTTACACATATTCAAATCCTGAAACGTCGAGGTCCCCCAGTAGCCAACCGTCATGGCTACTACCTACAGCGACCAGTCGTCTCAGACCGCTCCTCGGGTGGTAGAAGAACCTACTCCCGATATTTACCAAAGCCCCGAATCAGAAGTAAATAACCTCTGCAACTTTAACCAGCGCCTGGCTGCTGAGATCGAGGCTTTCAGGCTTGAACTGGCAGTAAAGAAGCAGAAGAATATCATCATGGCAGAGAAAATCAAGCTGAAGAACTCCGAAGGTAATGACAAGGTGACTGTTTCATCCAGGAGGGACGAGCACCTTGTTGAAAGAATGAGAACCGTGGTTCGAACCTTTAGAGACAAGATACCGCTTCAGGTGATGACCAAACTCTTCGTAGATGAAGATGCTGATAACCTCGACACTCTTTCTACCAAACTCGAAACGGAAATGTGCTCACTGGCGCAACCAGTGTGGCTAATAATAACGATATGATAATATTGGTCCAATAAACCCCCCCTCGATAATATTGCAATAAATGGCACTATTTATTGTATCATATTATAGCAATAAGAGTACTAGGTTTATTATATTGACCAATAACAATATATTGAACAATAAGAGTATATATTTTAAGAAATAGCTTAAGAATGACTTAACTATATATAGCTAAGGGAGTAGACTCTATATAAAGACTGTATTAAAGTATTAAGTTCAGCACCTATAGATCTTAGAGAGGAGAGGAAATTTGTAGAGAGAGTAGGCGTAAGGGGCCTAAGAAAGAGGGTAGAGGCCCTTTAGCGAGCTCACCTCCCAGGCCTGTACTCGCTAAAATTTCAGGGCCTTGACCACTGAAATTTG
>AYLM01002868.1:0-10306 GCA_001625345.1 Cairneyella variabilis | reverse complement strand
AGGCTGAGGTGTCCAAGGGGATGGGGATGGTGGGGAGGGAGACGGGGTGAGAGACTAGTTTTGACATCGCGGCGGTGGAGTGAGGGGAGTCTACCCCGCTTCGAGATCTTTGGGCGGCTCGGGGAGAAGGCAGAAGAAAAGGGAGACGATGCTTATATGATGCTTGAAGAAACGGCCGTATAAGTTCAAAAGCGAGAACAATACCCTAAGTCCGTAAATGAAGTCGGTGATTGGGACCGAAGTAGCGAAAGCGAGAGGTGAGATGTCAGCTCAGAGTACGGGTGATGCGGCACTAAAAGAGGTCGCAGAGATCCCCCGTTTTTAACCGGGGGAGAAACAGGCACTTGCTATGAACTCTAATAGCATATAACATGATGGAGGTTATGTGTTTATATCGCTGCTGCGTACTTAGTGAGATAGATGTCGAGACTGCTTAAGGCTGCCTGAAGCGGGAGAAGTGACACTCGAATATTTCGCGATTGGATGAAACTCAGGAGCTGAAAGCTGGCAACACCAATGAACGTCATTTTTGAGAAACACCAGAGATTAGATTATGAGCCTTTTAACTCCATGTGACGGACTTACGGCTGCTTCTTTGGACTCCTTGCCACACCGGAAAAATTGAGGAGGGCAAAGGAAACCAAACTTGTACAGATCCTTTGAAGATCGCCAAGAGCGTCACGTTTCTCGCGACCTGAACATTGGCATTAAAACAGTCTAGAAACGAGATCGAGAATTGAAGAATGCAGCAATGAGGTTGAATTTAAGCGAACCACCCCCTTTACGAGAAAGGGGAAATTATTCGATGAAATTGAGATACAAACACGAGACCCATCCGCTCCTTAGTCATCCAAACTTTCTTCAAATTTGATCGACTTTGATGATCCGCAGCTGGCATAACGCTTAACCGCATCAGCTGCGCTATCGAATCTGGGCTTGGGCTTGGCTTGAACATACCCAATCGGCAGGCTAGTTGTCGAACTGACTTTCCCGGATTAAAGTTAACCGGCGGATCGCATCCTCTTGCTCTAACTCAGTCGAGAACAACGACGGCTTGCTGCATTTGTCCCATCGCAATCCAACGGTAGGTCGAAGACCGGCGGCGGAAGTAAGGTAGGTGGAAGATGTGAAGCCACAGCGATGATTTTCCGATCATAGAGCAGGTCTCACAAATTTATGAAAATCTGGGCTCTTCAGTGCAACCTCGTCGTCACCACTAGTTGTACATCTCTCTCTGTACAACAGCATCTCCATCTTTGCTCCTCAGGGTTGTCTTCCCGTTTGCTACCACTCTCTAAGGACCTATTAACTTTCCTCCCGTCTGTAAGATCTACATCACCAGCTCAATCCGTTCACCACCGTCTTCGAAGAAGTCGCCTCCCAGCAACCACAAACAGCCTCATTTCAACCTGCTTCCCACCACGCAAACTCTCGAAACCTAGTTTGCGGTCCCCGATGCTGTACATGCGGCTTCGCGCACGGCGACAGACGATCGGAGATCTCAAACCTGAAATTTTAGAAGATGTCTTTCATCTTCACCATGCGTTCGACGCCTGTAGGTAGCATGCATCGACGCGAAGCGACGGGCAGCACGCTGCCTGCTATCTCGGAGGATGGAGCGTCGTTCACAGATCCGAGGGATGTGCCGCCGGTGCCTCCTCGCGCGTGGAATCGACCCGCGGATAAGAGGTTTGGGTTGGGGTATCCGCCGAGATTCAGTCATGAGGGGAGTCCGCCGGCGTACAGTCGATTTGATGGGCGGGATGTTGTAGGACCGAATGGTGAGAAGTTGGCGGATGTGAGGAGGGGAATTTCGAGTAACAAGTATATTGCGAAGAGAGGCGGTTGGGGAAGATTGTTGGTGGTGGCCATAATTACAATACTATGTATCGTAGGCCTGCTGGTAGGCTTGGTTGTTGGACTGAGGAATAGGCATTCGAGCTCTTTATCGTACATTTCTCCGTTTGTTGTGGATATTCGAAGAGACTGACCGAGAATAGAAATACCAGCAATAATAGCAATGGCAGCGGAGAAGGTGGAGGTGGCGCTTCAGGAAACGTTGGAGGCGGTACTCAGAACCCCGCGACAGGTACGACCTTCCCAGCAGGCTCCTATACATTCGACACCTTCCTGGACACGATATCCACAAATTGCACCTCCAATGCTGCCACCTGGATGTGCTACCCATATAGCACATATGCCATGAACCCCTCGTCATGCGACGCCTCCTTCCAATGGATCATCAATCCTGTTCCCAACTCGCAAAATTACACCATCTCCTCCACTGAAAATGTCTTCTCCATCGTCTTCACCAACACCACGCTCTCGCTCATGAACGCTGGGCAAGACTCCGAGCATTACTTCTTCCAGATCATGATGCAGAAGCCTACAAAACCGACCTCTCCTCTCACGTCTGCGAATGTGGCGTCAACGTGCTATTTCAATCAGACGACGTTCCAGGGATATTTATATACGAAGATGCCGAAGACGTATCCAAGCAATAGCACGGCAAATGCGACGGGGAGTGAGAGTCAGCCATACACACAATGGCCGTACGCGGTAAAGGTGGAGCAGGTTACCGGTGCGGGGGCGGGAACACCGACTTGTTTGGGTCCTACTGGGCAGAGTCTTGGGGACTTCAGTGTCAGTGATGGGACGCAGTTGTGCGATTGCTTGTATTTGAACTACGGGACTTGAGGCGATGACTTCGACTTGTTCATTTCGATCATCTTATCGTACAACATTATGACCTTTTGACTTTAGCGATTTGGGCGTACATGGATTGGGGTACAGATGCCAACATCTTGATGACGGATGGGTAATGGCGGTTGGACGAGAAGAGTGATATAGGTATGTAAGTGTGTAAATATAGCGGCGCCAAGCTACAGGTGGAAGGTTTGTGTTTATATTGTATATATACTTCCTCACATACACAGACAATATAATGTTTCAGTCTATTTTAACGCGGAGTCTAATGTTTATTTCTCGCTATGGAAAATCATCGATCCTAAAGCTGGATATGATGTTATGAGGTTACATTCAAGAAGATCATTTAGCCCTGCCTCCTCTTTATTGATATTCGTACTGTATTAGAAGGACCAAGACCACGTCCGGATCAGATATCCCGGAGCTTCGGGAATTATTCATAGACTCGATCGGCATCCTGAAACTCATCTCCCTCTCCGCGGTTGGTCGGCTGTTGACAGATTCGTGGGAGTATCCACCTCTCATGTTTCACACTGGGATATCAGAGTCAGCAGTTGCTTCAGCGCCTGCTACCTGCTAATGTGCTGTACCTGTCTATTTCGTTTTAATGTTGTGGGAAGTCATGTGCGAATACGGATGGGGTCTCGCGTCCTCGTGCTGGATTTGGTATAGGCCATTTTGGCGTCGTAATCACGAATAAGCTTTTCACGCGGGGGAAATAGTGAGAAGTGAATAGAGTGATAAATACGAAGAGAGACGATCTTCAAATTATCCTAGATTTATTATATTTCACTTCTCAGACACCCGCGGGTCCCGTAATCAGATTGAAAACATTGCAGTTACAGGCCAACCGGGATCTCAGCGCCACATCCCTTCATCGGATCTGATCGCTGCTAAGCTTTTGCCAAGGCCCTTCAGCGCCTACGAAACCCAGACAGCGCCTGTTCCCCCATCCTCTTGGCATCTTTCCCTCGTCCCTCTGTTTTCATTCAATCAACGACAACTCTCACTGCGACACCACCAACAACCCCAACTCCGCATGCTGTACATATGGTGATCCACACATTGGTTCGCGCCATTGCGTTGCAGCCAGGCGCAAGTTCGTCCTGCGCAAATTTCTGCGCTGCCGGTCGAATATGTGTATGTTCTTGTCCCTCTCATGATCGTCCTTGGCGCCCAGCTGTCTGCATCTTGGCCCTCATCATAGCGTGTCCCCCAAGGATGGACAAGATATTTCTGTGTATGCTAACATCTGTCGTCAATAGCTGTAAATGTGATCGATACCTTCGTGTACGTCTTCCTTCTGTCGCCGTCTTGCGTTGCCGTCGTGTTCGATCAAGGCTCTTCCGCCACAGCCGTCACCAGTTTTCAGCACGCGACAATGCCATTCAAGAATGCCGTGGCTAACTCTCCAACAGTTTGCTGTTCCCCAACGAAGAATGGAGTGATACGGCGACGGACAATCAGCTCTCCTCGGTCGTGGCACAATTGCGGGTACGTGTATGCCCTACTTGCATCGAGAGCCAAGACTAATCTTTCGGCGAATAGCCAAACATTTCTTTCGCGCAACGAATTGATGAAGACCTCGTCACAATGTCAACACAAAATGCGGATCGAGATGGAACTATCAGCGGGTTTTTGTATGTGCCAGACCTCGACTTCAACGATGCATGTTACAACATCTCGAAAGAATACGTCCCCGCCAATGTCACTCGACAAGCCAACCTACCACCCACCGACTTCACACTAATTGCCCTCGCGCCTTGGATTAATGCCGAATGTTCACAATCATACCTCCAGGCGGCGCTCCAAGATCCAGCTCGAGCGTTCGTCTTTTACCTACCGAATAATAGTGCCACGACCCCTTCGGCGGACTCAGGTGTATGGGACCTTGGAGATGGGAACAGCTGGGAGACAACATACCAATATCCTGCCTATGCCGTACCTGGTACCGTGGGAGAGCGGCTCATGCACGAGCTGAGTCTCTACTCAGGGAACATGACCGGCGTTCCTTTCGGTCACGAGATATCAGAGCTGCCAGGTATCGACCCGAGAGACTATGTCCGGATGTACACCGAGATCGATGTCTCGAACCAAACTGGACTTCCTAGTCTATGGGTATTCCTGCTCATCGTTCTGGCCATACTCTTCGTCATGCTCGGATTTACGTCAGCATCAATGCACCTCATCCAGCGGTCACGGCGGAAATCTTTAACTGAACGAGTCGCAAGAGGGGAGGTTGACCTTGAAGCTCTTGGCATCAAACGGCTCACTGTACCTCAGCGATTTATCGATCAACTACCTTTATTCACATACAGTGCCGAAGAAACGACACCACCAACATCTCCCTCAAACAAAAACACTCCTACCCTGATCATGAACCAGTATGGCAAGCGATCGTCGGCTAGCTCAAAACGAATCGAGTCCCAGGAAGGAACCACCACTTCAAGAGACATTCCAACACATCTCGTCCTGGTTGACAACGGCTCCTCACATCCCAACTCGGTCCTCGTTCACAAATTCCTTCCCTATTCTCAACCCACCTGCGCCATCTGTCTTGAGGACTTCGAGTCAGGGGTATCAGAAATCAGAGAACTGCCTTGCGGCCACATCTTCCATCCTGAATGCATCGACATCTTCCTCGCCAACAACAGCTCGCTATGTCCGATGTGCAAGAAGAGCGCTCTACCCCTCGGCTACTGTCCCGTAAAAATAACTAACGCCATGGTTCGTCGTGAGCGCAATATCCGAGCCCTTCGTTCCCGAGTCACAGTCAGCGAGGAAGGCGACCATCAGGTTGATCCAAGTACTCGCACACGAGTACGACAACTTGGCTCGAGAGTCAAGCACAGAGTCCTTCATTCGCGGAGGAGACTGCAAGAGACGTCGGAATACAGAATGCCTCTCCAGCCTCAGCCAGTATTCATGATAAATGCTGTATCGCCGCCTCCTCGAGAAGATTTGATACCTTCAGATGTCGATGCGTCTAGGCAGGAACTGGTCGAGCAGAGGATACGTGAGTTGGCGGCTTCGCAGGCGTTGATTAGGGACCCGGATTTGGTGGTTGATCGGGAGAAGCCGAAATGTAAGTTTCACCGCTGAGATTTGATTGGGTTTTGCTAATTGTATGACAGGGAGGAGAACAATACTGAATTTATTTCCTGGATATTCATGACACTGGTTTATTGGTGAGGTAAGGGATGTCGTAGTCTTGCATTAGCGAGGTATTGGGAGGCATTGGGTTGGCGTTTTGGACAGGCATGAAGGAGTCTTCTAGAGCTCTAGGGGTTCCAATTGATGGGATTATTCGGATCGAACGTTACTTCCATTTGAGTGGGACGTCAAATGGAGTAGGAATTACACATATACCCAGGCGGTTGTCGATAGTAACGTATTCATGAATGCACTGAACGATGGGAATGAGAGGTATATAAGGACAAATTAAATAAATCATATTAAAATATTAGAAATCTTCCGTCTTATATAAGGCTTCTTAGATGGGTTTGGATCAAAAGGGGCAAGGAGAGGATCGAAGCCAAGCCAATTTCTCGGCTGGCTAAATTCTTATCTTCGCCCACGCCCTTTATCGCGCCAAAGGGACGAAAGGACGACTGCGGGGTAGTCCATCGGACGACATCGAAGCTACAACAGCTCAATTGAGTTTCTGCTGCACCATTTCTTACCCAGAACATAGCTGGAGACTCAGCAAGAGGAGGTAAAGATGCATTTGGTGCCCAGAGAAGTGAGCCTACCCTCTCATACAACATTTTGGAGAGCAGTGTTGGAGGAGTGGTTGAAGGGGTGAGGGCTGCGACTGTGGACTGGAGGTAGAATTGAGGGTTGCAGATTGGGATTGCAGACTCGGAGGGAATGCTTGGATTAGGAAGGGGGCTGATAGTACGCGTGAATAGCTCGATAAACTCGTCATCTCCCAACTGGGCCTCCTGGCCCAGCGGAGACTGGCTCGAGGCATCAAACTCAACCACTCTGAAGCATGCGCCCTCATCGCCAATAACCTGCAAGAACTCATCCGCGACGGCAACCACACAGTCGCAGACCTCATGTCTCTCGGCAGCACCATGCTTGGCCGCAGACATGTGCTCTCAAGTGTAGTGAGTACGTTGACGGAGATCCAGGTCGAGGGCACGTTCCCGACGGGCACATATCTAGTTACGGTGCATCATCCAATTGCGAGTGATGATGGGGATTTGGAGAGGGCGCTGTATGGGAGTTTTTTGCCAGTGCCAGCCAAGGAGAAATTTGAGATGCCTGGGGAGGGAGAGTATGAAAGCACGAAGATGCCGGGTGCGGTTGTTGTGGTTAAGGATGCGAAGAAGGTGGTGTTGAATGAGGGTAAGAAGAGGATTAGGTTGGTGGTGAAGAGTAAGGGGGATAGGCCGATACAGGTATTTTCCTTTCCTGGCGATTGTGGGTTGGGATGAACGCTAATATGGGTAAATGATGGCAGATCGGCTCACACTACCACTTCATCGAAACGAATCCGCAGCTTGAATTCGACCGCATCAAAGCCTACGGGTACCGCCTCGATATCGCAGCTGGGACATCTGTGCGTTTTGAGCCGGGGGATACGAAGACTGTCACGCTTGTCGAAATTGGCGGAC
The DNA here is from genome assembly GCA_001625345.1 of Cairneyella variabilis. Taxonomy (NCBI): domain Eukaryota; kingdom Fungi; phylum Ascomycota; class Leotiomycetes; order Helotiales; genus Cairneyella; species Cairneyella variabilis. The sequence goes on along the minus strand of AYLM01002868.1, from coordinate 2,978 downwards.
ATAAAGTGATCCGCGGCGGTAATCACCTGGCTTCAGGAAAAGTTGATCTTTCTCGAGCGGAAGAGATCGTGAAGAAGCTTCAAGAAGGAGGGTTTGCACATACCCCTGAGCCGGCGGGTGATGCGGCACATATCGATATGTTTGAGATGGATCGCCAGGCGTATGCTATGATGTTCGGTCCTACGACTGGTGACATGGTCAGACTAGGCTTCACAGATCTCTGGATCAAGGTTGAGAAAGATCTCACGAGTTACGGCGATGAGTGTAAATTTGGTGGCGGGAAAACGCTCAGAGAAGGTATGGGCCAAGCTACCGGCGTATCAGATGAACATTCTCTCGACCTGGTCATTGTTAATGCTTTGATTGTCGACTGGACCGGTATCTACAAGGCTGATATTGGCATCAAGAACAGTTTGATCGTGGGGATTGGCAAGGCGGGTAACCCAGATGTGATGGAAGGCGTGAGCCCCAATATGATTGTGGGGAGTTGTACGGATGTTATTGCGGGTGAGGGGAAGATTATCACGGCGGGTGGGTTTGATACACATATTCATTTTATTTGTCCGCAGCAGGTTTATGAGGCGATTTCAAGTGGGATTACGAGTATGTTGGGTGGTGGGACGGGTCCTAGGTATGTTCTCCTCATTTGTGTTTGGGAGGAGACTGATTTTTGCAGTGCGGGAACGAGTGCTACAACTTGCACGCCTGGCAAGAATTATATGCGGCAAATGCTTCAGGCGTGTGATACGCTGCCTGTCAATCTTGGGATCACGGGGAAAGGAAATGATAGCAACCCGTTGGCTCTCAGAGAACAAGTCATTGCAGGAGCCTGTGGTCTCAAACTCCACGAAGATTGGGGAACCACACCATCCGCTATCGACTCCTGCCTCACTGTTTGTGATGAGCTGGATGTCCAATGTCTCATCCACACAGACACACTCAACGAATCTGGCTTCGTCGAGTCCACCATCGCAGCATTCAAAGACCGCGCCATCCATACCTACCACACAGAAGGTGCTGGCGGCGGCCACGCACCTGATATCATCAGTGTCGTTGAACACGCCAATGTCCTTCCCTCATCCACAAACCCCACAAGACCATATACCAGAAATACCCTAGACGAGCACCTCGACATGCTAATGGTCTGCCACCATCTCTCCAAAAACATCCCCGAAGACGTCGCCTTCGCCGAATCCCGCATCCGCGCTGAAACCATCGCCGCGGAAGACGTGCTCCACGATCTCGGCGCCATATCCATGATGTCCTCAGATTCACAAGCCATGGGCCGCTGCGGCGAAGTGATCTTACGCACTTGGAACACAGCACATAAAAACAAAGTTCAGAGAGGGACGTTGAGGGAAGATGAGGGGACGGGAGCGGATAATTTTAGGGTTAAGAGGTATGTGAGTAAATATACGATTAATCCCGCGATTGCGCAGGGCGTGGGTCATGTGATTGGGAGTGTGGAGGTGGGGAAGGTAGCGGATTTGGTGGTTTGGGATCCGGCGTGGTTTGGGACGAAGCCGAGCATGGTGGTGAAGAGTGGGATGATTGCTTGGTGTCAGATGGTATTTCAACCTTCCCTTTGCCCCTTTTCTGCCACTCGAAATAAGCGAGTGAGCGAGTAAGCTAACAGGACTAAAGGGCGACCCCAACGCCTCAATCCCCACCGTCCAACCCATCATCGCGCGCCCTATGTTCGCACCCTTAGTCCCCAACACATCTATCCTCTTCGTGTCCGAAGCCTCTATCTCCTCCGGCACAATTGCCAGTTATGGACTGAAGAAGCGAATTGAAGCCGTCAAGAATTGCAGGAAGATTAGAAAGAAGGACATGAAGTACAATGATGTGCGGCCGAAGATGAAGGTTGATCCGGAGAGCTATAGAGTCGAGGCAGATGGCGTGCATATGGTGTGTGAGGCGGCGACGAGTCTGCCGTTGAGCCAGGGGGCTTTCGTTTATTAGGTTTGGCAGGGTGTGGGAGGAAGGGGGCGAGAAGTAGCAGGGTAAGGGATGGAGAATGTGAATATGGAAGTATGACATGTTTATCGTGTTTGATATACCAGCGTTTATGACGAGCTTACTTTCGCGAAAGCCGCCGCAAAGACCGGCCACCTGAATTCTTCGTCCATCGCCATTTGGTCAGTCTGAATCCGCGCATTCGTACTTTCCGAGTCAGGGGACAAGAGACTGCACAATGGCCCAACTAGGCAATCTTGGTAAATCTGATTATGTTGTTGAGATTCTCGTCGATCTCGTCAGCAATTGCTCTATGGCTGCACAGTATCTCCAAAGATCCATCGGCGCGGCGGAATGGATGAGCACGAGTGCTTAGATTAAGCACCAACGACATAGAGCTAAGCTAATTAACTTAGAATATTAGAAAGATATATTATATAAAGACTAGAAATTCGCTAGCGAGCCACTAAAACTTAAGAGAATCTTATATAGATAAACGTAAGAGATGTCAAGGCGCGGGTTCAGAACCTTGCCCCGACTCCCCACTATAACCGAGGTCCCGCCTCAAAACACGTCCCGCATCAAAACACGTTTAACGCGTTTATCACCACCAACACAAAATGCGCGATAACTACACCAAATCCGAAGCAATTAACGAAGCAATTGCTGCAATTTAAAGAGGGGAGTTTACCCATTACGGCCCTACAGCTAAGAAGTATGGATGCGACCATACTGCGCTATCTAGACGCATGCGCGGTCTGACTAAGTCCAAGAAGGAGGCCAACTCTTTTTAGCGCTAGTGTCTCACTAACGAGCAAGAAGAGGTTCTGATCGCGCGAATCAACTACCTAACAGACCAAGGAATGCCCCCCATTAGTCATATTATTAAGAACTTAGCCGAGGAAATCAGAGGAGAGCCAGTAAGGAAGAATTAAATAGGCCAATTTATTAAACGCTATAGGATTAGGCTAAAGAGCTTATATCTCCAGAATATCGATAACTTGCGGGCTGGCGCCGAA
>AYLM01000097.1:0-65851 GCA_001625345.1 Cairneyella variabilis | reverse complement strand
GGGGAAGAGTTGGGTACTGGTCGATCCAGATACGTTTGAGGAAGGGCTGTGTGATGAGGTTGTGAGCGTGGTGGTGGATTGTGGTGAGAATGGAAAGGGGGAGGGAACGAGGATACTGAGTATTGAAAAGGTGGGAGGGACGGTGGTAGGGAGGGCGGAGATGAGGAATATTGTGGGACTAGCGGAGGAGAGGTGGAGGGAGTTGAGTCGATTGCTTGCTGGTTGAACGAAAGTCCAGACTTGATCATATTGTGATGAGCTGGTCAATCGTTCTGAGGAGGCTAGTAAAGATCATGTCTATGATCTCAGCGGTTGTGGTAATCCACAGCAGAAGCTCTAGCGAGCATGTATGATTCGGCTCAAGTGGATTGGTTGCTCACAGAGCAAGCACCTGCATATTCCATACACCTTCCAGTTGGGAAGAGCAGTTAACATGGGAAAGCAGACTGGACGGCAGTGTCAGTCGTACTTCTCAAGCCATCCCGATGTTGCATCTCAAAGCAAAGAAGAATTTCAAAACCATAAAACCTTCCTCCAAAGTTCACTGCGTGTTCTTGTGAATCTTCTTTGCCTAGCTTTCTTGCGTGTACCTATGTATAGTTGCCTCTAATTTCTTGATTCACTTGCTCTTTCCTACTCGGCTTGAGTATTCACACACATGACGGTGGCACTGTTTGATGACTCTCTGATTGCCTATAAAATCTCAAGCGCTGGTCGCAAAATCCTCCTGCCTACTTCCTTCCTCGCATTTGAATATTCTCTAAGTGCTGAATTTGTTTTACACTGACGCCGTGTCGAGTCGTGGAGCTTTTCAAAGCTTTAGGTAGCATTAGCGGTCTTCTAAGCCTGTGCGAAGAGTGTTCGGCCTCAGAATTCGATCATACCCTCCTATGCCTCAAGAACCTGACATACTTCGTCAACCAGCGATGCCTCGCCGATTCGAGGCTGAGGATCATCTCAGGAAGTGGCCAGTAGTGTTCTTGTCACTGACCTACATACCAGTCGTAATCCTACTTCTTTTCTGTCTTCTAGCTGGCATATTACCCAGCACTCTTCCCTCTTATGCAATTCTCACTATAAACACAACCGGTTTGAAGATCTCCTACCAACGCAATCACTCAGGCGCCACACTACCGATTCATGACGCTTACTCGATGTACCTCGGGGGTACGTGTCAAGGGAACTGGGCACCATCACAGAGCATTGGTGGTGGACGTGGAGACACAGGCCTGGAGAATGTGACTTTCTCATCACATATGCCTTGTCAAAATTGATCTATATACCCCGATGCTAAACATACCTCAGTGATATTTCTTCCTCTGACCCTGATATCTGCCGACCTATCCGCACACAACAGCTCCGAGAACACCACCTCCCTTTCGCTCCCTTGAAATCTAGGGCCTCCTTTTTTCAACCTAATCTTCACAAACACGCTGTCAGCTGCGTTCCTGTTCTACATTGTGACCATGATTCTCCTCATAACGTTGTTGGTGTATATGTGGTACACACGCTCTTCAGCACCTCCCGTGTATCAGAGCAATATGTGGCTGTAGTTTTGGCATAGTGAGTGGCTCTTAACCCCGATATACGCGTCTTCTTTGCTTAATGAATATGTAATCTGCTTCCTGTGCCATCCTTATGTCCTCCGCGCTCGCAACAACAGTCCAAGACGGCGCTACGAACTTTATTAATGCTCAAGGCAAGGAAGTTGGTATCTCGGCTTATCACGGAGGTTTTGCAACGCTGGCTTGGAGTGCGTTTGGGATGGGTTTCCTTGGTACTGTGGTCGGAGTTCTTATGTGGAAGTTCCATACGTATATGCATATATGGTCGGGTTAAGGGCCCCGGAGTATGCAAGCACACACTCACCCTCATCACCCTCCAAGCCAGCAGCACACACTCCTACCTGCCCTCCTTCGCAATCCTAACCATGAACACCACACAACTAAAATACAACTACAACCAAACAAATGGCGTCGGGCTCCCGATCCACGATACTTATTCGCTGTATTTCACCACGGTGTGCGCTGGGAATTATACGAAGGAAGCACTGGATGGGAGTACGGCTGAGCAGTATGGGTTGGTGAATGTGACGTGCTCACCCAGATCGACTTACAGTTTGTGGCCCCTTCTAGCATATTCACGTCTCTCGTCTCCTCTTGCTCCCAAATCAAAACATTGACTAACTTGTTTGAAAGTTGTCTTCCTCCCCTTGGACTTGATTAGTCAAGACTTAGCAGCCCATCCCATCCCAGCCCCCACAGACAACTCGTCTCTTGCGCTGCCCCAGCGTCTCCAATGGGAGTTTCAGCAACGCTTCTCCTACCAACTCCACATCGTCCTCATCTTCTACATCATCGCCACCGTCCTCTTACTAATAACGATCCTCTGAGGCCTAGGCGCTTTTTTCATGGGTGCGTTGGCTGTTGTGAATGCTTTTACTATCGCCGAATCAGCCACCTGTCTTCTCATCGCCTGCGCCATCACGACCGCAGTGCAGATCCTCGCCGTAGGATTCGTGAATGGGAAGGGGGCCCCAGTTGGCATAAGTGCATATTATAGCGGGAGATTGGTCGCGGTAATATGGCCGACTTGGGTGTTGTGCGTAGCAGGTGTGGGGGGTCTGGTTGGTGGCGGGGTGTATAAGTGCTAGTTGGAGAAGTAGGAGGGCGAGGGTGGGTTGATTGAAATAGCATTACGGAGTGCAAAGCAAGGCGGTCAGGGAGGCAGGCAATGAAGCCAAGATATCAATAAAAAGACCCAAAATATCAAGGACTTTGTATTGTTACTGAAATGGGGACAGAATTTATATCTATGGTTTAGATGCCGATCGTCGCGTTATTTCTGCAATCTTGATCGTCGGCACAAGCTCTCGCTTAAGTACGGGTGTTAAGCGAGGAGTCTTCCAACTCAACACCCCTCTCCTGCCACTCCGTCCCCTCATCCACCTCGATCCCGAAACACACCGTCCTATCCTCCCCCACGAACTTTCCCACCCGATACCTATACATTCCTAACACCCTATCCCTCTCCCTCTCATCCATCCCCTCAGTCCTCCCCACAACCCCCAACAAACCCCTACTATCGCACACCGACTCCAACACCTCGCCAATCGTCTGTGGCTCTTCTCTTACCTCCAACATCGGACCCTCAATTCGCTTAATCCAAAAACTCAAACTCCCTAAAGCTATGATCATGATGAAAAGGATCGAGACCACAATCGCCATAGCTGTTGTAGATACCAGGATGCGCGTTTCGGTCGTTACGAGACCGCCGGTGATGGGTGTGGGAGTGTTGGCTGGGACGAAAACCAACGCAGGGGTGGCGGCGAATTGGGCGAAAGAGGCGGAGAATGCGGATGAGGTGGCGAGGGCGAGGTTTCCGGGTTGGACGAGTTGGGAGAGGTTGGAGAAGTAGAAGGAGGAGACTTGGGTTCCTTCGTCTGCGAGGAAGTTGGTTTCGAACCACTAGGAGAGATGTGTTAGATGACTAATTCTGGGGAGGGACGGAATCATTAGGCTCCTTCTGCTAGATGGTTGCCTCCTTGTGTGATACAGCCACTTCCTTATACTCAACGGTGACCTCCTTCTGCTTAACGTTTATTTACATACAAGTAACCTTAAGCATAAGGACGTGACCGTCAAGCATAAGAAGATAACCAGTAAAGAGGGGCCTAGGATGAACTGGTCGAGGTTGCGGTCTTGCAGGGAAGTAGTTGGGGATGCTTGCTAAGGAAGTGACCGTCATGTATAAGGAGGTAACCTGTCGAGAGAAGCCCTAAGATAATTGATAGGGGTCGTGCTTGATGGGTATGAGTGAGTGATGTCGATTTGGTGAAGCCGGTGAGACCCAGGGTGTAAAGTGGTTGTGGATACAAGGACTCGATCGGACTGTTGTACTTACAAGATCATAAGCAGGCTGTCCCGTCTGAAAAAGCTGCGGTATCGTAAACGCACTCCCAATACCAAGTTGTGCTGGTGTGGATCCATCTGTTTCATACCAAGTATCGACAATCCCACTCCCATTTATAGGCACCGGATCTCCCATCAACGTATAATCTAAGACTCTCTGGGAAGAAGCATCAACAATTACTTGGGCAGAAACAGCTTCGAATGTCGGCTGACACACAACGAATGAGGCTACCGGATTTGTGGAGTACCAAGTGCTTGTCTCGGGCTCTTGAGTCCTGCTGAACTCAATAAAGCCAGCGGCGAAGTAGCCAGGTAACATGTCTGGAAGATTGGAAAGAGTACGTGCTCCGGTGGAATCGACCGTCAGAGATCCGTTGAAAGTGAAGGATGAGACATTTGCGAGAGTGATGGCACCTGTACCGTCAATATTCGCATTCCATAATGGTCCCCAAAATCCGGTATAATCTGTCAATATTAGCTTCAAAGACCCAAGTATTCGTGGAAAGCAAGATGACACTCACTCATGACTCCTTGCAAAGTCCCGATTACCGGACCCTCCCGAGCTCGAACGCCAGTCCTTGATGAGGGAATGCGAAAGATGGATTGTTCAAACGACACCGTATTTGAAGTTGTCTCAGGGCCGTCCTGCCAATCATGGATCTCGAGTCCAGTCGCAACCGTTACATTCGCAGAATTGAGAACTGGTAAAGCCTGGAAAAAATCCTTCGGCGTAGAAATAGATTGACAGTTCGCTTGCGCTCGAACTCCAATTGTAGATACGGTCCAGTTGAGACCTTCGGCATAAGTCGAACCATTGAAATCTTCTCCAGGTGGATTAATTGGAAGAAATCCATACTCCGTTGTTGTCCACTGAGCAGGGGCAGCTCCCCAAGCTACAGCAGGAAGCGTGAGATCATGTACCCAAAACCAGTTGGTTGTGTTCGATGCAGCGTCCCATACAGCAATATCGACCTGGATGACTTCAGCAATCTGGGATGAGTCTGTAAAGTTATGAATATCAGCCGAAGACCACAATGTTGCGTTGCGAAGGCCAGTAAGTGGACGAATAATTTCGAGTGGTCGAGACTTGAATAAAGCTGTGAACGCACATCAGCCCTCAAGTCCTGTAAATGGAGGCATGAAATGGACGTTACCGCTAATTGCTGTCACAAGTACCTCATTGCTGAGAGACAAAGTCGCTAAGGCAGCCAATATGTAATGCTTCCTGAGAAAAGCTTTTATCACAATCCAACCTTCCACTGTTGCCTGGTAGTCCACATCAATTGATGTTCTTGCCGTTGCCGGACCGTGAGCGAGGCTTATGTATGGTTGGAGGAGGCGGAAGTAATCATCTACCTTACCCCAAAAGAACTTGACGAGTATCACAGCAAGCACGGGAATGACAGTCCAGGCAAATTGATTCACACTATCCAGCTGGATATAGAATGAGCCCTGTGAGAGCCCACCGTTCCTTCGGGCCACATCCCATAGCACAACCACGACTGTAAGGACAGCGGCGCAGAATAAAAGGAGTGCCAGTTGGAAGTAAACACTCTTGATGATGAAGTGGAAGCGATTGGGTGCTCTTGGTCCTGTTCCAAAAAGTATTAGCAACATTCATTGTTCTCGGGAAAGGCATCGTCGATCTACGGTACACAGAATTTCTCTTATCATTGATGTCGATTTCATAAAAGTCTGCGAACTCCAAAGCGAGTTGAGAGCCGCTGTCACTCGTGCAGACGATACAAAATACGCTGGTGAAAGAAAGCAATTTATATCATGATATCAGGATGAATGAACGATCTCCTTACCAGCAGCTGAAGATACGCTTTGTGCTGCAGTCGGGTCTCTTAGCTCAAGCTTGACAATTCCATTCGGCTGCACAAGCAGCCTGACCATGCCCGGCGCCGGCCTCGGAGTCTGATGTAGACGTTCGCGATGCAAGTAACTCAACAAATTAGGACTATGACAAACCAACGCGCACTTTGCGGCAATCGGGTTAGGATTAGCTCGTAGAAACGTCTTTCGTTTATAATTCAAGAACATTGCAACCAAAGCTAGACAAATGAGGAGTCCCAAGATACCTTCGGTTACCCTTGCGTAGACACCATTGACGACGAGGCGATTTGCCGGCAGGGAAGCAGTCAAAACCATTGAGTTGACTGCTCTGGTACGCCAAAGTCTTGAAGATAAGTCGATTCTCTGCACAAATGCTGCTTGGAGATACAGGCCAGCCCACGCAGGTAGGCCCGTAGAAAGATCCATGTTGAGCCAGAGATTAATATTGTAGTAGTTAATAGAGTTGAAATACTCAGAAAGTGGTTGAAAGTTCATTTGGATTGTAGTGTTTTGTCCGTCTGGAAGTGTGCCGGGCCATGATGTGTTAACCTTCGTCCATTCCATCGACATGAATAGATATTCTTCGAATTGAGTTGAATTAAATGTTTCTGGAGGCATGGCGATCGTCCTTTGTGCAAAGTCAACCGGATCGTACGTGAAAGGTGGCGAAGCGGTGGAGTTGATAAAGCTGACTTCGAGGCTGGGAGTCTCGAAGTATGATGACTGACAAAGCACTGCGTTGAATGTAGGCTCTATCGCAAAAGTGGCCGAATACTCAAAGTCGGACGAGTTGGACAAGCTGTAGTTCAGTGCGGCGTAATTAACATCGACGAAAAGCCATTGGTTGCAAGTTGGATCAACCGAAGAATTTGCCTGCGAAGGAGATGGGGAGAGAAACCCCATTCCTCCATAGTACCATTCATCAATTTCTGGGCCAGACGGATCATTGCCCGTAGCGAGAGGTACATCAACCGTGAACTGGCAACCGCCATGATCTCCCAATCCCGAGAACACTGCAGATATAGGATATTGCAGATTGGAGAAATCGATTCGAGTACGATTAGGCATTGCGTTATTCTGAGCCAAATCAAGCTCTGTGGCCGCGTCAATGTAGACTAGACGTGTGGCATTCAGTGTCTGGCACTGTAAGCTTGAGCTATATGCCGTCGTGGTCGCTTGGAACGCTGCACTCTGAAAGTTCGAGTCAATCGGTGCAATTGGTAAGACTGCCACTGGAGCCGTTCCTGTTCCAGAGATCCAAGCAGATTGGTCGATTTGCAGGCCTTGATAGGAGAGCCATGTTCTGAGGTATATTTCTCCGAGATGGTCATCATTGTTGATGGGAGTGGCGGAGTTGAAAGCGGGCATCTGAATGTATCTTGCCTCTCTTGGCTTGTCAAGTTGTTCAATGGATAGCAAACTGGCTTGGAGGGGTGGGAGTACCAGGAATGCCACAAGGTGACCGAGAGAAGTGACAAATATCGCAAAGTAACAGAATCTTTTGGGTCTGCTTGAACTCCGCAGAAGCCTTGACAGGGACAAAAAGGGTGCTAAAAAAGAATCTCGCAGGTCCTTTGTAAACAAGTCCGATGAATTGGTGCCTTCCGGCAAGGACAAAATTTCCCATGGAGTAATCCGAGCAGTCTCCAAAGCAAGAGATACCCAGCCAAGGGCGATGATAAGTGCAATGATGATGGGAAGATAAGCCCAGGTAAAAGTTTTGCTTGTAGAATCGTGGTTGGTAATATATGCAATTCCACTGTGAGCTGCCGAGTATTGGTACATGATCTCCACAGATGCTAGAACTGCTGCTTGAAAGGCTATGAAGGCAAGAAGGAAAGGCGCTCGCAAGCTGAATGGTCGCCATTCTTTCGACGTCACGGTAGGGGCTTGCGAAGAGGGAGTTCTTTGCGAGTTGGAATTTTCATTGCGTTCAGGACTGGTAGCAGCTTCAATTGTGGTTGCTAAAGTTGCGTCTAGCTGTTCTGGGGACCCATGATGGGGACTAGCGAGTTCCGTACTGGTTGCATCGTCGTCCCGAGAAGCTGCTTCTACTGTCGCGACTTCGTCTGTTTGTGATTCTCGTTGAGTGAGTGGGAAAGTCCCTTGAACAGTACGGAGAGAGTCATCAATAGAATCCCTCGAGAATTCAGATGATGGCCGGCTAGGAAGAGGGACATCAAATTCCGGACCAGGACCGTGGGCTGAAGGTAAATCCGGAGCATCAGAAATTGTCTCACCCGCAGGGCCCGCCGGTCTCGCTGAATGTTCAGCGATCATTTCCTCGGATACAATATCATCTCGAAGGGCATAAGCTGCTTCTGGAGCTTGTCGAGATGTCATTGCCGCTGCCAGATCCAAACATCGAGATCAGAAAAACTGCACGACTTGACTGATAATTTTCCAACATTTTCTTTATGGAATTGGGAACAATGTAAAGAACCCCACTCCATCTCTTCAGCCCCCGAGGTAGAAAATTACTGGATGCGGTCTCCTCTGAGCAAGTCGTACAGTAAATCAATATTTGTCCCAGTACAGCGCAAGTCATGCAACCAGTAGTTATCCCAGCGAGGGAGATATCGAGAATCGCAATCCGGATTTGGAGACGCATCCGGAGTGCTGAGAATCTTTTACCATATTTGTTGACTTCGAGAAACACAAAAAAAGCGACTAATCATATCGTTGCCCCCAAGGTCTTTTCCAACCCCCATGGATGGCGCGTCGATCCTTCCGCACGCCACAGCGGAGGAATGTCCTAACGTAATCAGACGCAGCATCACTGTAGCATCACAGCAGTAGATAAGCAGACCCGTGTGCTTGTAGCCCATTCTGATGGCGTCTGCTGTGCAGTGAGTTTTCACCTTGATTCCGACCCGAATGCTTGGATTTAGCAGCAGATTATTTGAGGCAAAGCTAGGCCTCGAGAGAAGATAAAGGGAAGGAAGAGATATACACTTGCCGCAAGTAGGTCTCCCAAACTCACCATAATTTTCGACTGACAAAAGAAACGTTTGGAACAGACTGGTAGCCTCCGCTACAATAAGTCCCCGAAAAAAATCCAATGGGCGGGCCCTTCCACCGGACCGGGGCGCATGCAAATCGAGCATGTGCCCCTCACATCAGGGAGAGCCCAATAGGGACGTCCGCGGTGAGCCATGCTGCGAGACAAGATGCACTCGCATCATTTTGGATTCCTGGTGTGGCAACTCTGAGCGATATCGTGGGACGATAATGCGCTACTGGAAGGCCGGGAGGTCAGATGCCAAGGCTGCCATGAAGCAACCAAGCTTGCTCTCTCAGCTCGGGGAAGTATCTTCCACTGCTGCTGACCTTGTGGCTGGATTGGCCGCGCCCTTTTAGAAAGTATATTCCCCCACTTCACCAAGAAGAAACCGGCCTGTGAGTGTGTCCTCTCAGTGAGAAGAGCAAAATGCATCCGAAATCCAGTTGGAAGTCCTTCCATATTCCGCAATACATGGAGATTTAGATTCAGCAGACCTTTTCGGTGATCCTTTCGTTCATTCTCCCGGTATCCCAAACCGTCCAAGGCGTATTTTGAAGTTGTGTTCAAAGAAAAAGCAAGGACTCAACTGGGGACTCAGTTCTTTCCTGAGCTTGGAGAACATTGTTCCCGAGTTCAATGATGCTTTTTAGGTGGTTTTTGAAAGGCAGAGTGTACACAGGAGAATTCCCAGTGGTTTTGAAAGTGTCGTTCTCTTCGCGGCTTGGGCAAGGCTGCCAGCCTCGCGTCTCTCCCGCCATCGACGGTTCTCAAGCGAAACGGTCTCGCCACTCTAAGAGTTCGTTGATGTCCTACAATATGGGACTTTCTTGATAAGATTGCTGTCCAGTCCGGAATCGTCTGAGTACGTGGAGGTTGAAAAAAGGTTGAGATTGACATCGCTTGGGTACACTAGCAGGTACTTAGTGCACCACTATGCCCATCGGGCGTAGGCTTAGTCATCCATGTCTCAGGACGACGAGCTTCCGCAAGCTTCTTCGAAGTCATGAAGGTAGAATTATCTTCTCTGCTTTTAGGTCTTCACAATTGACGAAAGACATTCCTTTTGGGGCCATATGGGGGTTGTGGCGGCGGTCAAGGGGCGCAAAAGGAGCATTCCGCAAAAGTACAACGGTCGTTCTGACATGTTAGACCTCCCTAAGGTGTGTGGGACTCTTACGCTTTCCCTCTCTTCGAATTTGTTAATCAATGATACAAATTCATTTGAGGCAAAAGAAAAGTGACTGGGCGGTCAGCGGCCGCAAGTGCGTGCTGCAAACTGCGAAGAGATGTTCTGAACTCTTCGTCCGTAGCAGGAGAATGGGAACCTTGCACAAAGATGAAGAAATCCATATGAGTCTATATGCTCACCAAAATTCCAGAATCTTTCATTTCGAACACCAACCGTTCTGCGATCAAGCAAAGACAGTGAAGAAGGAAGTACCGATTTCACAGCATCCGGCAAGTGCTCGAGCCGCGACTTCCTCTCCCCAATGGTTCCCCTCGTGGAATCCGAACAATGACGAAGACAAATTCGCATCCAATTCTTGCAATCATGCAAGCAATAGATCAGCCATGCTCATGAACCCGTACTCCTACCTACCTCGGAGAATCATCCTCTCATTACGGCGTCTTCCCTCCATCTTCTTACCTAGGCAGCTTAGCCCGACCTTCCCCATCCACACGCTCTGCTAAAACTTATCATCTCTGGTAACTCGACATTTTCGTCATCTGGAAATATCCCAAGGACCGCCGCATCGGCCATCCCCCCTGCCCTGCAATGAACACGCGGGGTGTTACATCCGCCTTTCGTCAACGCACCCACTCCCCTCTCAGCCCCTCTCATCAAACAAAACCAAACCAAACATCGCACTTTCCTCCTTCATTCCGGAGCTACCATAAACATCTAGACATGCTCTGCTCTGTTCTGTTTGACGTTTCCGCATCGCACTCGTAACGCCGATACCCTTAATTTCGGCGCCGCGCGACGCGGCCGACGAGAAGATCAAACATGTGTGTGGATTGCGAGGTGAGCCAGCATATCTGAAAAGAGAGAGGGAGGAAACGAGACTTTTGGGTGTTCTTATCGCGCTGAGATAGATCGCTGCACTGCCTCCCCCGAGATCTGAGGAAAACGTGGTTACCTAGGCTTGAGACCACGTGGAAAGTGTTGGACGTAAAGGCAGTTTGAAAAGAAGGTTGTTTTTGTTTTGGGTATCAAACTCGAATATTTAGAGGATCTAAAGCAAATTGACAACTTCCAATGAACCCAGAGAACGTGTAGACTTGATTGTGAAAGATACACGCAACTGCGTCACTTACCCACAGTTTACTCAACTTACCGCCAACGTCCTCACTCACCTCCCCCCCAGCCAACCTCGCACTTCCCCAGAGTCCGAACTTTCTTCCTGTTCCATTTTTGGAAGTTTCTAACCTCCTGTAATGAATATCTCTAGGTTCCCATTCTCCACGACCTCAACGTTTAGTTTGAAGTTTCGATCTACTCCCCATTCTCTTCCTCCTCCGTGCCCTGCCCTCAAGATGCCCCTAACTTTCCAAACAAAGTTTCCCATGCCCCAAGAGCATATCTTTTTCCTTTATACCCTATAAACATAAAAATGAAAGCGCTATAGCTTCATTCCCTAGACTTTTGAGATGTCTCGTGCCTCCGATCATTGAAACAGCGGTGAATAGCTTCAAAGGGAAGAAAAGGCTCAAAGCGGGAGAGAAATGTTTCGAAACATGGAGGGGCCGTATGGAGGAGGATAAGAATAGCATATTTAGAGATTGGCTAATGTTTGAGATTTGCTGTCAGATCACAAATCAAACTTCTAGATCCTGTGTTGTGATAGTCTCTTACATATGAACTGGGAGGACTAGGAATATCTCTGTAGGCAGATGTGCGAGAGAAAATCTTGGGACTTAGGGTGTTTCTGCTGTCAACTTGTCAACTTGTCAATCTGTCAGAGCTTAGACATTGTGTGGGCACGTTTCGCAAATCAATGCTTGTATCTTTATGCTTCTATTTAAAGCATGAATGATGTGTTGGAGCGGTTGAGCAAAACGATCATAAAGCGACAGCAAGATAAAGGCATTCGGCAATCAAAACAGAAGCATTTTCTCTCCACGTTTCTGGGTCCCTTGCCCCTACCTCATTCTTCCCTGTAATGCAATACCAAAGAAAAGAACAATAACACGCAGGGGATGATAAAGTAGATGGTGCTTCAAGAGTAAGGCAGGGTCTTGAAACGCGGAGCATTCTTTGCTTGCAGCGCCAGTACGGCAGCATAGAAGATGAGCAGACAATCCGAAAATCTTGGGATGATCTAATATTATTCCCGTCATCACCATCATCTATCTGCAGGTACCGTCTGTGAACCGTGTTTGACAGCCTATTTTTGGCCCTTCTCGGCACAGAGCCGTCAGAAATGTGGAATGCGGAAAATGGAGGAGGCAAAGATGAGGCTTTTGATGTTTCGAGAGCTTGGACTTGCTGTTTCAGGCGCTTATTAGAGGAAGGAGATCGGACTTTGTAAGGCTGAGACTTCTGGGGAAGCATATGGTAGATGTGATAATTTTAGAAAAAGTGTGGCTTCGACAGGAGAGTTAAGACGATTAAGGTTGATTTTAATGTTTTGTTTGAGGTGAGTTGAGGTGAGTTGAGGTGAGGTGAGGTGAGGTAGAAGGTCGGGGTTTGAAACGTGAGGGATGGTCAGGTGATTGTGGAGGTTACTTCAAGACCCTGGACACTTCCGCTTCTCGAGCTTCACTTGAGCTGCCTGCGCTTGGAGAAGTCAGGGGAGAAAAAGCAGCGAGATCCATCTCCAAGAGGCTGAAGTTTCGACCTGGTCTAGAATCGAGAACCAGCAATCCTCACATGCAACCCATGCCCTCACGGCCTTCCAAAAAGGTTGTCAATCTCGTGCACTGCCCAAAACGGTCGAAGTGAATTGTGCCGTGCATGCGATCGGTTCCAAACATCTCGCACACCAAAATATAATATATTACATCCCGAGATGAGGACTCGTCATCCGGGTCAGGTAATCAATAAACGAGCAAATTCGCGCCTAAACCTGGTCTCCCATCACACCAGCAGCCGGCAGGCAACATGCAGAGGAAGCATTATTTGCACTGCTATTAGGTTATGGTTAGGGGTGAGGGGAAGAGCAAGCGAGGGCCGCGATGGTACCCTCCTCAGCGCCACCAATATTTAAGACATGAGAGTGATCAGGGCGCGCGCTACTCCTGCGGGAGAGGGATCCGGGGTTCTGTTTTCCCACTCGGATGATTGTTCAGGGCGCCACAACGTTGTACTCCCGTGATCGATCAGATCTATGCCCTGTGCGGCAGAAGAAAAGAGCATGCAAAACAGCTGATGATCTGGACTAGGACCAGCTTTGCCATGGGTAGAAGAAGAAAGTGAAGAGGGAACAAGTGCGGATGTTGGATCAAGGGATGTGTGCCTCGTCGTCTGACGCCATTTGAGATCGTGGGGGCTGCTGGCTGGTGCGAACTTACACTACGAAAAGAGAATAGTTGTACCACGATATTGGTTTCGAACTAGACAAGTATTTTCGATGCAACGAGCGCGAAGAAGCGTTGAAACTTGGGCTTTGATAGGAGTTACTTCGGTGTCCGACTGGCATATGCAGTTCATGGCCGCTTTCTCCCTGCCAAAGCGCAGACTCGGAGAAGGCCCAGTACCTGGTTGTAGTTCGGGTCCCCTAGAAGTATAAACCTGAATTTATTGGTCGAGGGGTACATCGGAGTACTTGTTTCGGAGGGGCTTTTCAACGGCGGAGCAGCAGATAGCGAACGGGGCAGCCGGCAAACGGATGCCAACTCAATGGCAGATGCCGTCCGCTGGCCGTCAAAGCTAGTGTACCAAACTGTGACCGTGGCGAGAAAGAAAGGGGGATCTAAACCCTGTTTCGTGATCGTCTGAAGGAGAATTTTTGGAAGCCGTTTGGCATATTCGATAGATGATTATCCTTGTTTCGGGGAAATATTGGGCTCAAGTGGCCTTCTGAAAACCTGATGAGAGTGCGACCCACTTCGAAATAGGCTTCTATGACGATATTCAGGAGAGGATCTGTTAATCGCTGCTCAAAAGAGACACCGCGGAGCCAAAAGTGGACAGCCAAAGTGCGCGTGCTACTACAAGGAGGCAAAAGGACTTCTACAGAGGGGCTCCGCCAGGAAAATTCTCTCCAAGAGTTGCCAAGAAGCAAAAAAGCTCGATTTCGATATCATCCGATCCAATCTAGCAGCAGCTCGAAGATCTATAGCTCCACCACACCACCGAAATCTCCGAATGGGATTACTTCGCCGCGTTCGGTTCCTTATACGGATGTACAGCGTGCACCAACTGCACATTCAAGCGGCCTGTGCCACTGGCTTACTTTTTGGTAGGAGAACGGCAAAGAGGTTGGAGCTCGGTTACGGCGTGACGTTGCAGCCAGAGTCCGAAGCGATGTATAAAAAACGGTATTATAGGAGGGGCGAGCAGGGTCCAGGTTTCACGGAACAAGCAGCGGGCGCCGCGCAGCAATTAGTGTTTCCGAATCTCAACGGCGATGCGCTCAGATATGTACGAGAAGAATGACCTTCAAACTGTCACCCTGCGGCGATTTTGTGCGGTTTGGGTTGCAGAGTTTTGCAGAGTTTGGACATTTCTCTCCTTTCAGGGATGACTTTCTTCTGGCGTATGATCGGGACAGGGACACAGAGATCATAGACACTGCCACCTTGGATGAACCGCTGGATTGGATGATGAAATTATTAGTTCGGAGGGCAGTCGAAATCGAACCTTTACGGATCGTATCCAATATGTGCTCAATGCCAAGATTTCTGCAAAGCTGAAATAGGGTGAAATCCGGTAGGAAATCTTAGCAAATCCCATCTCAAGGATTATCCCACATAATGACCCCAACGAATCACGACGCTGGTGGATTTTCTTTTATTCGCAAAGGGAATTTTGCTCATATAAAAGCTTCTTCGAGAAGATGACCTGATCATGGTGAATGAAACTGTGCAGCAAGTTTTGTCGGAAGATCTGCCTCCCCGGCTGGTAAATGTTGCCTCGACTGCAAGATCCTAGACGAACATCCAGATCCAATATTGTAGATCCATGCCTTCTATGTCTGCCTGGCGAGGATCGTGCAATCATAACCATCAGGTTGTCACTCGATCTCGTGAGGCTTTCTGGGCCTCGCGTGCTCGATGCGAGTGGCACAAATTCCCCTTCTGGCACTAGGTCGTACTATTCGGAGGAAGTCTTGCTGAAAGGCGTGCAGAGGGCTGCCGTGGTGTACGTTCAAGAGTTCAAAGAGATGCTCCGTGCCAGCCCTGACCATAGGGATTGGTGGGTAAGCATCCGCTCGCGGTTGCATGCAGAGTTTTGTTAATGTAAGTGACTTTCCCCAGCACGCATCGGCCTGTCAAAAGGTACCTGAACTTTGAGATGCGAAGTAATAGACTTTTACATGTACATGAGGCGTACTCTTGCCGTTGTAAGACGAAGCATGTAGTTGGATAGAAAACAGACCATGTGCTATCGCGGAGACGATTCGGGATCCCATGTGGCCATCAAGCTTATTCCTTGCCATCAAGGGCTGGCAAAGCTGATGTGCCAGGGTGGTTGCGCCTGTACTCTCCAGATTTCCCTGTCATGGTCGCAGTTTGGCAGATTTTGGCACCAATCATGACTCCACAGTTTTGGCTGATGTGCTGATGACGAAGATGATTCTTGAGAGGCGTATCTTTCGACCCCAAATGCTGCGTAGAGTGTGGGTGGTCCCGACTTCGAATTTATCCAAATGTTCCCTTGGCGTTGATCTACAGATTTCTCAGAGATTTCCACACCTCCCTGGAGGTATTGCTTAATATATCAGCCGGAAGAGCCTTATTAGCACAGCGGGTGCTATATTGCAGCGAGTACGAAGGGTACGAATCGTGGTAATGTGTAGCGGTCCACTCATATAACCTCCCTAGGGCCTGAACCTCGGGCCCTTTCGTGGGTGTGGTGATAGGAAGTGTGCAGGAAAATCATCTCCGAACAATTAATATCGGCCACGAGTGATGTGCATCATCCTCGAGGACGTATCCCCATCACCGCAGTATTGCCCTCTCCGATGTAGCGGCGCCATGAATGTGACGCACAGTAATGCTGAATGCGATCAATCGAGTCCGTTTTCGCGCGCGGTGGATATTTTGAGATGCTCGGCTTGCTTCGTACGACGATGGCAGGAATGCATTATTCTGCTTGTGTTATCGTTGTTGTATTTCGGAACATTGAGAGCGTCGTCTCGATCATGCATCCAACAGATTGGTTGGCGCTTGGACCAACCTTTTTCGGGTGATCATCTTCCACATCACAGAATGCTTGAAGGAACGTCGAGAAACAACACCACAAATCAGAACGCCAATTGCTGGCGGTGGAGATAAATATCCCTAAAACATTTTCCTCATTGGCCGTGCCGTCGAGTGCATCAAGGCATGGAGTTGTCGGTGTTCCATCTTGTCTGAAGACGCTGTCAATCCAGTTTCACCCCTGCGATCAGATGAGGAACGATCAGCCGGCTTCTTCGAGAACATCAATGCAAGCCGCAAGTCAACACTCCAACTCAAACTCAGAATTCCAAGGTGCCATATGCCAGCGAAAATATGCCAGCAGAATCACTCCATCGGAAAGACAGAAGCGGTGGCAGGCGGCAGGAACGCCTCCCACAGCTGTCGCAGAGGCGTCGACGGCACCCCAGGCTCGTCCCGCGACAGTTCGTCCTCCTCGTTTCGGGTTGAAATTGAACAAATTTTCTCCACGAAATAACAATTAACGCCCATACTAGGGATTATGCATAGTTGCACGTTTGACTGGTCGTCGTCGCCGCTGGGCTTTGAGTGGCTACCGGTCAGCGTGCGGGCAGCAAGCCCTAGCTGGTGTTTCTCTACTCTTCCCACCTGTCAATTGTCCTGATCTGCATTACCCGAGGTCAGGATCAGCAATGGCGTTTTTAGCTCATCTGCAAACCTTCACATGGATTGCATGGATATGGATCCCCAACATGGGTGCGTAGCGTTGGCGGTAACAAGGGGATCCGACTCGACTCGACCCAGCAATGGCCGCGGATGTGCCCAGGGATCATGGAACCGAAAAGACTCGTGTGCAGGAGAGCAGCGGTGCAGCGAGTGTGTGCACGACTTGGGGCTGTGGGACACGCAAGACCAGAAAGGTGGATAGTAGGAGAACAAGAGAGTGCTGTTTCTGTACGGCTCCTGCTGTGCAAGAAGTAGTTCTCCTGGAGTACTACGAAGTAGCCCATCGCCATCGAGATCCAGTGTAAGCGAGGCAGAGATGCAGTGCGTTAAAGTTTAACACCTGCTTGCGACTCCGCCATCGTTACCACACAAGACATCCGACCTGGAATGAGACGAAGCCACCGCAGCTACACCACGGAACGGAGGGGACGGCAAAACTTTGGCATGACGTCCAGTCTCCTTGTCCTCCTTTGGTGGGTGTCTGAGGGGCTTCAGGACGAACGCGGAACGATTGAATCATGACCTACATATTGGCATCACCAGATATTAAGTCCGACACAACCCAGCCGTTTGACAGCAGATGTCGAACGCATCAAGTTTCCTTTGCAACGTGCTGCTCTCCCGGTCAGCCATATCCCGTCTCCACGCGGCGGGATCGATTCCAACGGTGGCAGATGGCCTTTGTGCTACAGTATGGCGGGCCGTGGAGCGTGGTTGACAGGCGCAATCAGCGCGAGGGTGGGTATTCGTACCGGTTCGCAGCGTTCTAGAGTGCCTCTAGCCACATCTCTTAACAAATTTAATACTACGGCGGTTCGTCACAGCCAGTTAGGTGCTCGAGTTTTCTCACCATCAGCGTGCCGTCCATTTACTTCTCCCGAGATCTGCAACGCTTAAATTCAGCCCGCGGTTCCTTTTTCCATCGCGAACCGACGTGTCTGGCCCTGCTGTTCCCAATCTCTGGGGGAAGGTGCAAAGCACTACCGCCAAATGATGTAAAAATGGAAGGGCAACCCGCACCTGCTTCTCGTGGAAAGTCTCGCTGTCGCTCTATTTTCTCCTGACCGCGTTGCATGCATTGAGCAGTTCTTCATCGAGGTATCAACAACCATTGGACAGACGGACTCTTTTCAGCTGTTCTGACGAGATCTTGCAGTATTTTCTGTGCTTCCCAAAAAGAACCCTGCAGTTTATCATCCCAACCTTGAAGTTATCACGGGCCTTCCACCGTCGAAGCGAGCCACCGTACAGGCGCCATCGCGGCGATCGTTGGAGAGGCCGCAGGGTAGCTTCGAACACGATTTAGTTGCCGCCTTTCCAGAATTTCATCCAATATACCGCAAAGAGTAATCTTATCGTCTCAACAGCAGACGTCTGCTGCCAGTCCGTGTCACGAATCGATCACTAGCTGTAGCATCTTGCGCGAACGGACTAAGTGACACTTGATTACTCTCTGGGCCTTGTGAGCACAGTGACCTGTGGAGAGCCGTCAGATTTTCAGAAAATCCGTGGGAACTCCAACATCCGAACAGTCACTAGGCCCTAAGTGGAGCCGAGAGAGAATTGTTCCACAATTATATTAGGTTACGAGGCAGAGCATTATTTAGGAACTAGAATTTGCTGGCAGGACCAAGCACGACTGAGAAAGGGAACGACAAGTTTTGGGCAGATCCTGCCTCCACCATTTGCGCATCAGTGCTTCCGTCACCCTCGTCTCATGTACTCCCTAGCTGGACGTCAAGATCCTGGTCCAAACATCTGAAGGTGACAAGCAGGGGTGCCTGGTAAACCTGAAAAGAAGCCCTTCTTGAACGGGCAGTCCTCCGAGGCACCTCTGCATTGAACAAGCACTCACCCTAGCCGACCGATATCATTGCCTTTGGGGGTCTCCCCACCCTGGGTGCATACACCAACGGTCTTTGCAGGGTATAGCAGGCCCCGGGCACCCTGGAATGCTCCTCTCACATCCTGGAAATCGTCCATTCGCTCTACCATATCAAGCACTCAGTACCAGTGCAACGCGGCGCAAGGCCAGCAGCAAGTATCAGATCATCCCAACCATCGAGTGTTAAGTCCTTTGCAAGGTTTCGAGGCTTGGGGCATCAGAAGTCACAGTCCCAGTTGTTGCCCCACCCTAATTTGTGACAGCATTGTTACTCTGGAGTGGACCAGGATCTCTGGTGGATTTCCCACCTGATCGCCTACTTCTGTCCACGGGAGATCTGATAAATATCATCAATCCCTCACGCACCTCTTAGGCCTCGCATTCGCAGGCGTATCTTTCAACACCAGGGTCATATACACAAGTCTCGAGAAACATTTGGACCACTTCGAACTTAATAACCTAATTAACACTGTCATCAACAAGCCTTTACAGCGTCGACATTCAATCAGAACTTGCCGATATCCTGACCGTCGTCAAACACCAGCTTTTCGACGTCCCACCGCAATCTGGGTCATGAACCTCTCCTGTTTGGTTAACGCAGGCAGAAAACAAATAGAACAACCATTCCAGCCCTATCCTTCCCGATCACAACAAGTCATGGCTTCTTCTCTGGTCTCGAACCCGTACACTGCCCAGCACATTGGCCAAAATCCTTCCTACACCTATGTTACAGCTCCTCAACCACCTCCATCGCCTCCGGTTGACGAAGTCTCAAAGTGCTCTCTGCCATCGATATCAAGCCTCTTGGGTATGGCCGATGGTGGAAGCCCACAAGAACAAACCCAACAAGTACAAGGTCAGACAATTTGACTACTTCAAAGCCACACAGCAAAACTAATAATGCACAGCAGTTCAACAACAGAAGGCCGAGTACCGACCAGACTCGCAACACCAACAGTATGGTCCATCACCGCCGTTGAGCGCGCGGGGTACTCTTCCTCCAACACCGCCAATGCAATCTGACTCGGGCTTCGACGGACGTCAATCGCCAGCGGGATCTACTTCTGGATACTCAGTAGTCTCAGCACCAGGCTACTACTTTGGCCCGTCCCAAATCTCAGCGATTAACAACGTTGAACCTCATGCTCAGCGTCAACATGTCCCTACCCTCCAACGCCGAGTTTCAATGCCAGCGGCTTCAATGGCATACACTCAATCTCCATACAACGGATCGCAGTACAGCGTTTCTCCTCAACAATCGATGAGCTCCTACTACTCGAGTCCAATGCAAGCTACACCTCCTCAGTCCCAGATCTCAGGACTCTACTACCAAAGACCGCTGCCTCAGGTAAGATTGCCCTTTAAAGATTTTCATTTCACAACTAACACCGAATAGCAATTCCCACCACCTCTGATGCCAGTCAACGTTACCTTGACTCCCTCATCCGGTGCAAACCCGTGGCAACACCACCACTACATCTCTCCATCATCAGCAGCATCATTCCCTCAATCTCAAGACCGCTACATCTGCCAAACCTGCAACAAGGCATTCTCCCGCCCTTCCAGCTTGCGCATCCACTCGCACTCGCACACCGGCGAGAAGCCATTCAAGTGCCCGCACCAGGGTTGCGGCAAAGCGTTCAGCGTCCGCAGTAACATGAAGCGCCACGAGCGCGGTTGCCACAGCTTCGAGGGTGGTGCTATGGTATAAAAAGCAACATCAAAATCAGAAGGAGAGACACAGCAGTTGAACGCCATAATGTATAAAAATACCCTTCTACATTTCCTTGTTCATTCGCTTCGACTTGTCGTTTTGTTGGTCACTGGTACATACCGATTCGCTATTACACTTCTTTTCTTTCTATTGTACGGTTCATGGAACGGCGTTGGGAATTGGGTTGGCAAAGGAAGGGGATAATACGGCGGTTCGCGCTCGCATTTACACCGGCGTTAATGGGCTATTGGTTCCTCGACCAAGAGGTTTGGTCGAGTGAACGGTGTGTATTACAGGACGGGGGTCACAAGATCTGATGGAAAAGGGGGAAGGGAAGACGCTTGCGGTCTGCTGGGCATTGGCAAGATAAGAGAGATAGATGGGGTGACGAGAGGGCCGAGCTTGGTGGATAGTGTAAAGTAATTGAGCATGAATGGATCAATGAGCTATCACTCCACTTGATATTTTCCAAAATGACCTCTATCATGTGCCGAAATGAATATGTTCGTACTGAGGAGTTAGGACAGCGCTTAGGGCACGGGCTCCTTGTAGACGAGGCACAAATAATTGTTTCGATTTCCGTATCACAAGAAAACATCTGTCTCAATTGAACACGGTCTCCCAGCCACCGTTAATCTACGATCGGGGATCGGCCGTCTAAGTTTTACTCCCTATCCATACTGTACCTAGTCCATCAACAATCCAACTCTCCACCGTCCTCGAAGAGACGCCGGAGATTTGCACGCGCATCACAACACATCAGCCATCCCATACCGCCCCAAATATGGGCTATAGAAACAAGCATGTCCTGTTCAGGCACGGTGCGTGCAAGCCAGCCTTACGAAAATGCTTACTGCGTAAGTTATGTCGCCACTTACGACGCTGCATAGGTTCTCCTCGCTTGAACGAATCCACTGGTTTCTGATTCGTACCTGAGCATACCCGGGATATGCTTCCCTCGAGTATTGATCTAGTCATTTACGGACCCTCACCACTACTCAGCCGCGGCTGTCCCATAATCACATCAAGCTCAAAAAGGAGGCGCGAGCTGGAAAGCCCCGTTTCCTTCTAGGGGACGTTCATGGAATAGCATGGTGGCACGGTAAAAGTACTAAGGTACAAGTGACGTTAGCGAAGCGGGGTGTCCCCTGAACTTGCTTTTTACACCCAAGCGAGCGTTGTGCTGCAGTGCCTTTGGTGAGCGACTCGTTAATCGAATAGGGAATGGATCATCCCTGTTGGCGACTCAGCCTTTTCTTCACTCTTATGCCAGGACGCAGGAATTGTGAGGATAGGGATATAGTGAAAATACGGGAAGGGATATGATGCGAAATGATCAGATGGCAGTTGTCTACTACGTTTTGCATTCATGGATACTCATGGGACGAGTCACCAGGAAAAGAGGGAAGAGGGAAGAAAGATACTGGTGGTAAACCAGTTCGTGGGAGAACCCCGAAGCTCGAAGCTCAGGAGAGATCTCCGATACCCGGCACATCAGCATCAATTCGCCTCGCCCCATCACATCCCCTCCCTACCCATCCAATATTAATACAACAATTAAGATCGCATGAAGAAGTCTTATTTCCGGGTGGTACGTACTGTAACCACGTTTTGCTCACAGGTGTTTGGCAATGCAGCGTGTGACTCGGAAGTTATTTCACCCATGCGTGCGTCTTAAGATCTCCTATTATTGATATATAGGTATATGTGAAAGGGAGGTTATATGTGCGAGTGAGCGAGAGAGGAAAGGGTTTCTAAGACCCCGGTCCTCATCTCCGGCACCAAGGCTGGGCGTTTTGGTCCCAGCTGCGATGAGGGACGTGCTATCTTCCCCCTCCCTTTCACTCATATCATCTCATGGCGATTTGCCGCAGAGTGATGTGCAAATGCAGTTCGGTAACAAGAGACGAAACAATGACAACCCCAAAATAACATGAGATGATTTTCGAAACAGTGACAGATCGTCTGCCATCCCAAAGGTGCCATCCCAAAGGTAACATGCGATCGTCTCGCTTCTTCCGATGAAAAGAGTCATGGTGCTTGGGATTTGGGACGGCGGCAACAAGGGGAAAACAATGCACTGAGGTCGGAGCGTCAGAACCCTAGCGTAGATCTCGCGGCGCGGGGTTGGGGTGCTGAAACGGGAGAGGTCTGAGGCGCCGGAAACCGAATGGGTGCATGACCGGGCCGTGTTTGAGATGATCTAGTGAACTCTCTTGAACTCAGAGGGAGCAAGAAAATTGAGAAAGTGGGACGGCGGTGTGTTTGGGAGGGGGAAGGAAGTTGGTGCTCCGAGAGGGAGTGAAGTGCGAGATGTGCGAAAAAGGCGAAGGTCTAAGGGGAGGGATGTTGGGTAGGAGCGGTGTTGTGATAGGAATGAGGGAGTAAACGCGGCATGCAAACTTTAGATGAACGAAACGTTTAGAGACCATCTGAAAGAACCAGCCGCGAGATGCGTGGAAGCACGGTAACTCGGGGAGGCTGTGCAAGATTCTGAAGCAGCCGCTAGATCAGTCTGATCCCGTGATGAATACATAAGGACTGGTTGGGACCCAATAGGTGAGATGAGGTGGCTTGTTGGTGTATTACTGTCATTTTAGACGGCTCTTGAACATTTGCTCTTGCAGATTGGAAACATCTGGTGAAGTGATATTGAGTACTCTCCAAAAATTATCATAGGAGCTGGTGAGTGGCATGGATTCTGCTTCATCTACTTAAGATGTTGCAAACTATGCCGTGTTTGCATGTTCATGCAATCGAAACCCCAATGTCATCATCTCATCTTAGTAAGTCGAACTAGGAGCCTTATTTCGCGTTCCTGAAGATGCTGTATTCTCAACGGTGGACGGTGATACATACAAAGCTTCAGATGACATCCATTCGAGATATATATGCGTCGGACTTGCATCTGGTGGGGCTGTAAGTAGTAGTTGGAGCAGATCGAATCCCAATCGCAATGTCTGTTTAACTGCGGGCTTGAGTCCAATGGAAGATTGAATTACTGGGAATTTATCGAGTCGGGACCCCAGTGTCGCAAGACAGAGTACCGGTTGGCCAAGAGTAGAGCTGTTCAGTCTTCCAGGTGTCACAAAATTCCCACGAAGCTGCAGCTTCCTCAGGCCATAATGCCTCAACAAGTGTTAACCATTATTGGCGCTAATGGAAGAGTTCTATTGTCAATTCCTGCTGTCGGACAAGAAGATAGTTTTTTTTTTTTTGAAAGTTTAGAAGTCTGGGGGTAACGAGCCATGGAATCTGTCAGAATTGATGAACTTCCAGGATTCAAGGTTCGAGAAGTACGATCAAGGGGCATACCTCACCAAAGTCTGGGTGTGGGCTCGACTGGCTAGGAGACAAGACCTTTTTTGCTGCTGGTAATGTCGCAGGATCGTCGAGAAGTCTGAAAACTTGAAGTCAAAAGACGCTTCTAGACCATGAATATGAGGAAGTTCGATAAAGCGAGAGAAGCATTTGGGCAAAAGTTCGGAGACTGGCGAACGAGCATTTGACAATTCATGCAGGTAGCCCTGATGCTCCCCGGAAGATCTGAACTCTGGAAATCCTCGCATGATGTCAAAGCAATATTGAGTTTGAATCTTTGAAGCAAATTCGGGCCACAGGAAAGTCTCGCAAAGAGAAGCACATGCTTGATTGGACGACAGGCCAGAGAAAAGCTTTTCTCATATGATCCCATGGTGATCTTATGATCTGTCATGATTTACAAACTCCAAACCTTCTCACTAGCTGAGATCAGAGTTCAATTTCATTTTTGAGGAGCTACGTTGAAGCCGCACATAAGGCTCAACACGTTTCAGATGGCGTCGAGGCAAATCAAACCCTGAGATGTCTTCTCGGATGCCACGATGAGGTTGCTATATGACGGAGTTCTGGATTGGAATCATAAAATCTCCTTTGAGTGCCGAGTATGTATGTTCCAGAACTAGCGTTGCCATGGTGAAAACTTTTGGGCTCAAAATATTTAAGAGGACCAAGTCACATGATCGGCTGGACTAGGATGTTCAGGAGACCGGCGCCCCGCAAAGATGCGGTATCTTGGAGATGGGCTTTCTTCGTGGTGGTGGTAAAAGTTCCTGTGCATTGATATACTCTCTTCTAAGACTTTGCAGGATGAGTTTCCTGTAATGTCCGTCTATCAATTTGATTGACTAGTATTCGCGATTCTACAATTAGAATTAAATTACAGATTAAAGATGGAGTGTATGAAAGCTTTGATTTTGATGTTCTGCTCTTTACCACCTATATTTTAGGTACAGGGATGGGGGTCATTCAAACTAGCCCAGAACCCCGTGCAAAAGCCATAAGGCGTCTTTACACCCTCATACTTTGTCTTTAAGCACCATAAATATTGCAATCCGCTTTGATAAAGATGTCAGCAAGTGGAAATGACGAAGAGCCAGCTGGTACGACTATAGTCCCTACGGTTACCCCCGCAACGATGTCATCAGACGAAACTGTTGGACAACTTGCTTCTACGGCTACTTCGGTTTCTGGTGAAACGATAGCATCAGATGGAGATGAGGAACAATCAGTTGTTACTGCTACGGCTACAGCCTCTTGAGTATCCATGCAACGATGTCCTTGGACAGAAGCTCTGGAGATTCTCCTGCCACGGCTATAGTCTCTTCGGCTACCAGCACCTTTCCTGGCCTCCTGAATCAAATTCCGAATGAGCTCTGGGTCGAGATGTTTGGGAATAGAGTTAATTTGGGTTGTAAGTGTTCTCCGACAGGGTCCTACTAGAGTATGAGTTGTGGCTGTTTTCCAATATTCGAAATATCGGCTTGAGAGACTAGATTTTCAAGCAGCGTTGGCCCAAGAATTACTAACACTCATATAGTCCGAAACATCCGAGGCTCCATTGCATCTCTCCCTGCCCTCAAACTACTACTTCTCCACAAGCCCGAAGCCATAACCATCGAAAACCTCATCTTGGTTGTGCCGATCTGTCTCAAAGGCCTCTCTATCACTACAGCCAACAATTTCAAGTCCGTCGCGATCGACTATACACAATTCCACGAGGATGGCGATATCAAGGTTGGGCATAGAACCATTACATCGACGGAGTGGCTGCTTAGTGCTTCACGCCCAGGTATTCGTAAGGTCATTTTGAAGTCTATTGTTCCTGCTAGGACTCTGGGGGCACGAGCAGGCCAGATATACTGCGAGGAACGTGATGAACAGTTCAAGCGTCTCGATTCCAGACTTGGTTGTCAGCCTGCTCTTAGGGTTGATGCGCGGCGTGGGATTGAGTATAGGACTTGGGAGAAGGCAGATGGAACAGCTTTCTGAGATCAAAACTTGGGATGGTGGGATAGGTCAGAGCTCGTGAGGGAAGGACTTGTATGCCTGTACTTGGCTAGGCAGTAGCTGAGACGACGGTACAGAATGAAATACTCTATCAAGGCTTATTTGCGGATGCGTGCTTCATATCAAGCTAAAAAATGGTACTAATTTGTCCGACTAGGTGACCAGAATAGCGGAGGCCGAGTTGAGTGAACATCATTTGCCCAGCCCATAGGCTCGTTTGCAGATAGTCACTGCATCAAGCTAAGGAGCACAAATTAAGTGATGCAAGGTTTTGCCCTGACTAGCCCAAAAAAAAAGGCTAGTTCTTTATTCATATGTTAGCATTGTGATTGCTGTCGACCAATTAAAATGGGCTAATTCAGGGTGCTTTGTTTGACCTCCCACAACAAAAAAATTCCCAACTCAATCACAATCTATAACAACTCCTCAACCCAAATTCCTCTCCCAACTCAACGCACAAGAACATGCTGCAAATAACATTGCGTCAACACCAACTTCTGGCCACCCTTGACAATCACTGAGCCAAAGAAGCTGAAACAAAAGCTCGCGCTGAGATCAAAAGGCTATAGAGAAAGGGTCAAGAGTTCGATCATCATGTTGCTCATTTCTTTGTAGTCTCTTGATCTCAGCGCAAGCTGTTAATTCTTAATTCGAGGTTATGGTTCCTAATATCCTCTTCACGTATCGTAGAGGCGTACATAGTTGCTAACAAGGCGCATCAGAGTCTCGAAGATTCGTGGAGCACACTGCAGTAGAGCTGCTCTCGCTCTTCAAGACAATGGATAGAGACCACAATGGTAAATCAGACATGACCCTTCCTTCCAGCCATGAGAGAACCTGCTAAGCGCGGACAGATCTTGAAGAGTGGGAGCAGCTCCACCACATTCCCAGTCCGGGCGACCAAATAACATCAACGGCCGGAGTCAGGGTGACCAGTTGCGTGCGACTGATGACCATGGAGCTCCAATTCTGTACCCAATGCCGCCAAAGCACGTGGCTGGTCCTCCTGGATCCTCTGGTTTATCGGAGATCTCTCTCCAAGAAGCAGATGAAGACAGACAGACTCTGAGGAGACAATCTCCAAGCCGGCCGACTCCTCTGCCGTGATCTCCAAATGGCCGCAAGTGGAAGTCAAAGCCGAAGTCAAAGTCAACTGGAGAGAAGACTTCAATAGTTTCATTGCAACCTTAAACGACAAAGTGGAGGAAGACTCGGAAAAATACAGCCGAAGGAGATTATCCAGAAGAGAAACGGCAACTTCGATCTCAAAGCTCTCCGTAAAGAGGATGACAAGTAAAACGACGTGATGTGCCAGAATGCTCCTCTGGGTATCTCTGCGTGATTGAGAGAGTAATAAGGAGTATGGAAAATGGAGGAGTATCTCATGCATGAATAGTGTAGTAATATAAGACAGAAGATAAATAGCTTCAATACTGAGCATCAAATTCATGATAAGAAGGAATGTTGGTGAAGTTTATCATCTTTGATAAAGCTTGAAGAGAAGAGGAGCTAAAAATTTAAATACCATCCAGGGCTCAGAAACACTCAGAGCTTATAGATATTTAGAGCCCATGAAGATCCAATCATGCTTGGTGGCGATGATGGTGATAAGGTTCAGGGCAACGCATCTACTGTGGAGGCATCAGCTGGTACCAGTGGAATGCCCTCTTCGATCACACATCACAAAACAGCTCCTTGACGCAAGTCATAGATTCTCTTTGAACTGCTTCATGCTGAGCTTTACCTTGTGGCTCTAATTTCTGACAACTTCTCAGACTCAGTGACAACCGAGCCCCTGAATTACGCGAGGGATCATGGCAGAAGAGCAAAATCATTATACTATACCAAAACATAGAGTAATTCAGTATATTTATAGCTCGTCTTCTTACAAGATAGTAGAACTAATTTGAATCCTTGTGATTAGTAGTAATTATTGACATTGACGACTAATTATTATGTTCTTGTAGCTCTCAATGGAGAGTCTTAAAAGATTAGACAATTAGATCTTGTAGACAACCCTTGGCAGTGAGATATTACTATCAAAGGTGTAGAATGCTCAATTGGTAGCGGGTCTTTATGGAGGCTCAAAGATTTCGTAGGATTATTGGTTCGCAATGTTTAGCTAGACCATAACCTCCGTTTCCCTTCATTTGTGGAGGTTCATTAGACTGGAAGGTTCTACGTTTTCCTGTGCTCTGTTGTAGATTTTCACCATACAGTTATAACGACTAAGCAACTATTTGACTTTCCGGAGTGGAAGGCTCTCCACTGCCCCTTACTCGGCTGCAGGTTCTCACTACGGGGTCATAACGACTAAGCAACTGTGCAAAATTTCCGGGCTATAAAAAGACCACCTCCATCATTTTACTCCTTCATAACAACAACCTCAAACACCCTTCCAAGTAGATAAGATGGCTCCTGGTAAGAAAGAACCCAACGCTCCTGTATCACTGGCTAATGCAATTTTCTTCGCAGCGCAGCCTCGATCTGCTAAGGTGAATTTGAAGGATGTTCCGATCGAGATTCTCCACAAGATCTTCAAACATTGCGTTCCCTCGGAAGGTAAGCTATCTACCCCAAGACTTTCTTTCATTTCTCGAAGCAAAATCTAATCCTTGGTTGCAGTGTGCTACAGAAACTTGTTGACTGCGCTTGAGTTTGACGAAAGCACTAACGGCAAGCGACGCGTCGCTGAAGCCCTCCGAGTCCTCCAGGTGTACACGCCGCAAACCTTCAATCTCGATCATCGTTCCATGCAACTCTTCAAGAACATGCCACTGAAAGATCTCCGGGAGTTGAACCACATCACCATCACCTTCACGTCTGGTGTGAGTGTGGGAGGTTGTCGAGCAATTATGTTCAACACCTTCGAAGCCATCGCTGTTGATCTCTCCGACCTCAGGTGGACCGATCGTACACAAATGGAATATGTAGCTCTTGGTTTCAAGGATCTTAAACCTTCAAACAAGATTGGTCATGGCGGGTACGACAGATCCACGCTTTGCCTTGTCAATGCGTCACGATGTGGTGTTTGGAGCCTTACTCTCAAAGCACCTATCGTCGCCGGCCTGAAGAGCTACGACCCTGCAACTTTCGACTATCAGCAACATAGTCACGTTGAAGGAGTTATCAGAGGCTATGCAATATTGCTTGGATTCGAACCCACCATGAAGCTGGACGAAGCAGTAGGCATGGAATACGCGGTTTGGGAGATGGCGGACGGAAGCAAGCTCAAGCAGGTTGCGAAGACGACGCATGTTTGGTAAGTAAGAGGAGACAGTTAGATATACGGACCGCAACTAATACAAACCAAGGTCTCCGAGTGAAGGTCGTACGATCAGCATTGTCCAGAGGCTCTGATTACTAGTCGGAGGATAGGTAGTTAGTCGAGCCAAAGTACTCAAGCGCCAAATTGTTTACCATGCAGTGGACATGCAATTTTGTATTATCGGGAAGCAAATAATACAAAATAAGTAAGATTACTTTGACAAAATACACTATGACTTGAAGATCCATTGATGATAGTGACCTGTCATTTCTCATGCTATATCTGATGTGAGAGCTCGCCCAGATTCGACTTTAATGCTTCTTCTACCTAAACTCGCTCGGGATAGACAAGTTTCAGCAAAGCAGAATGAGTGAAAATATTTAAAACATCTTTGGCGCCAAAGACATTCACAATCCTAAATTGTTACTTTCCCTCAGCGCCACCTCACGCGATTTGCTCGCTACCACAGTGTCACTCCACCTCTCCGGCTCTCACTTGAAGCCTCTACTTTTGCGAAAATGTCAAAGCTTGGAATTTTTTTTTTTTGGCCAATTAACAATCTTCCACTTAAAACCGCCCTTTCTACTCACCACTCTTTTCATCATCAACACCCTCCCTCATCGACTTTGTCCCTCATCGACTCTGTCCCTAATAACTACTCTCATCATTCCAATACAACGTTTGACTCTGCACCTCCGGCCCCGTAGCCTCAAACCCCCACCCAAACTTCCACTTAATATACATCATCAGATGGCTCGCGATCTTCACATGCCCTACATCCGTCGGATGGTACTGCGGGCCTATATCATTATGTTGCAGCATACCCGTCGTGTTAAAATAATGCACAAATGGAGCGCAAGGCTTGTGGGACGGGTAAGAGGTGTTGGTGTGAGGGTTATAGAGGATGGGGTTCGAGAGGTAGGCTTCGGAGTTGAAGTACTTGTAGATGGAGTAGATTTGCGGGACATAGCCAGAGGTTGTGTTTGGGAAGAGGGTAGATTGGAGGTAAGTGTTGCCGTTGGTGCTGAAACCCTCCCACAATGACTATCATATCTCATTAGCACCGATTACAAAAAAGGAAATAGAACATACCACGAGAATAATCTGTGCCTCCGGCCACACAGTATGCGCACCCTCAATCAGCATCGTATACTGTGCCACATACCCATCCGTAGTCACGTTATTCGTAGGATTATTATCGTTGGTCCCAAGATTTATGATCACAATATCGGCAGCAGGCTGCTTCGAGAAATCCCACCATTCTGGCTCGTCGCCCCAGATATCAATTGCGCGCCCGCTGGTATCGGATGTCCGGAACCATTGGTAGAATTGCCCTCGCAGGTTACCATAGCATTGTTTGTCGAAGAGGCAGATTCCAGGATAGGCGGTTATTGAGTATTCTGTGTTTCCGAGGCCAGCGCCTACGCCGTAGGAGTAGCTGGATAGGCCTTCGAGGGTGCCGTATTGGCCTGCTGAGAGGGAGTCGCCGATGACTTCGATTGTTCTCCCGAAGTTGGGGATTTTGATTAGAGTGGAGTTGGGAGACACGTGGATAGAGTCGATTTGGACGCCGTATGCCCAGTTTGTGACTCGGAGCTCGAAGGTTGAGGGATTGATGGGAGATATGAGGTTGACGCCTGGAGTGTCAGGGGTTACAAGCAAGTGGGTTGCATTGGTAGTAACATTGGTGAGCTGCCAGTCCTGACCGTCGATTCTATAGCCGATGAGAGTTGTATCTATGGTGTATGGCCCGAAGGTAATTGCGACTTGTTCTCCTGTGAAGCCGAACTTCAGTCCTGGAGCTCTGGGGGAATGGTCAGCAGCTGGACGATGCCGGGATGAGAGACCTTACGACCACCAACTGATATACTTGCTATCCCATCTTCCCTTGTAAGAAAGTTCTGGTGCACTTGCAGGGTAGCTCTTGAATGAGTATGCTGAGGCATCGATCACAGTATTTGGGTAATCTGTGATTCGGAGCTGGCCATTCTGCAATATTTCAGCGGAAGCTAGAGTGGCTGCTGCTAGAATGGGCCCAAAAATAGAAGAGAGCTTCATTTTGACAGCAACTGGGATCAAAAAGCAGAAACATGATGAGAGACTTCCCATTTGCATGATGGGGGAGGACGTTGACTTTATATCTGCAGCGAGATGATCATCTTGGGGCTCAAAAAGCTCACGGAGTATTCGACATCGCTCGGCCCAATGAAATCCAATCTCGTCAGGTACCTCTGCGGGGTACTGTATAGCTTGCTGTCAAAATAACGATAGTAAATTGCTGATCCGGAAGGGTTGAACAGACCCCTGAGTCCTCACATAGCCTTGTGTCTCAACCAGTAGGGAACTCAGCCGAAACCCAAGGTCCTGCAGAATGACCAAAGAACTCCCTTGGAACAGACGAGGATGAGGAGACGAGGCTATTTCTATGCCTGATCAACGAGGTTTGACAGCTAAGCCGAAGGATGGAGGATACTGACAAGGATCACAACTGCACGACACTTGCCCGGCAGCTCGCGGACAGGTGCAGTATCTTTATTCCGGACGGGTAACCTCACCCACGAGTGCCATGCGGAACGAGACCTTCCGTGAAATTGCAGCAAACCGAGGATCGAGTGCAATCTGGACGAGCGGAGAGCAAAGATGGGGTGACCGTAGGTCGAGGATGAGGCTCAACTACTCTAATGTCGCTGCCCGTCACTTCCAGGCGATCGCACCGTGTTCGTGCATACTTATGCCGCCTATCCGCTGTGCATAAAACGAAATAAGAGGCTCTTTAGAATTGTGCATCGATACACGCTGCAAGGTCTCTCTTAGCGCTGATGCACTACCCCATACTGAGGTCTGCAGAGCTCAAAAAAACGAAACGTCGAGCTCGAGCTCGAACGCGCGACGAGCGTTTAATCAACGAATGATCTATCCTCAATCAGCGCCCAAGGCCTGCGACTCCCATTTTATCTGGACCATCTCATAGGGACGGACCGCACTCCTGATCTTCATTTCCAGCAGAGTAGTAATCTCCCAGGGAAAGCACGCATATATCACATCCCCGAGACCTCAATCCGCGGGATACCGAGCAGTTCTCTCAGCTGATCCCTCAGTCTTTTTTCATTCTGATAAAAACAAAAACACGCCTGTTGTACCAACCATCGGCTTGCCCGCACTGCATCCAATCCCGCACGTTCAGATCAATCCACTCTTTACCACTCACTGAGGGGAACTCTTGCAATGATCCAACCCTTATCTCAATTACCATGAAGTTTACAGCACCTTTGCAGCTCTCTGTGAGGGTGTCGTCACCTTCAATCATTGCACCTCGTCTCCCGCGCATTCACAGACACCCACTGCGATGGCATCACCTGACAATTCCGTCCCCGATACCCAGCTGGGTCTGACAAACGATGAGATCGCTCTGCTGCGGCATCACCAGCAAGCCGCCGCCTCCACCGCCGGCGGGTCCTCCTCCCGCGCCGCATCTCTCGCCTCCTCCCAAGGGCTCCTCCTCCTCGATTCGTCCTCCCTCACAGCATTAAGTCGACACTTCGACCGCCTGCTGCAGCAGATACAAGCACGACTAGACTGGCTCACCGAGCAATCGCAGCTGGTGGCCCAGCAACAGTACGACAGGGCCGGCAATGCGATTGCTATAGCGGATGCGGAAATTGCTCGCTTCCACGATATACTGCGGCAGATTGATGAATTGGAATTGGACTTCGATAGGATAAGTCATATAAGGGAGATTGTGAGGGGGTATAGGCAGCGGGTCCAGGAGATGGAAGCACAGCTGGATCAAAGCAGTTCGCATAGCCGGCACCGGTCCAGGCACCATGAGAGCTCAGGAAGCTCAGGAAGACATCGACATCATCACCACAGTTCCAGACGTTGATATAGGGCGGAATTACGAACGTAGCTGAACAAAATTGGCGGAATATAGGATATGGCCACACGGCCAAGAGGAGGATAGGATCTTCGTTTCATGGGAACCGGTCCCTTTCGATTGATTGTGAATGAATGAGCAAGAGAAATAGGCCTCACGGCTGGAAGATGGAATAGCCTCGCGGCTCACTGATTTGGCGTTGTTATCTGCTTTTGGATTTCCTTTGTGCAGCGAGCGTTCAATACCCAAAAAGCGTCTGGGAATGTCTGGGTGGTCTATTGATTTGTAAGAGCTGGAATTTGAGGGATGAGGTGGAGGAATTTGCTTTTTGGATATATATAATATTTAACGGTCTCAATTGACGTTTGCAATATATAAGTACTTGATCACGTTACTGCTGGCTTTGAGTATGACATATGAGACATATGTAGCCGCGTCTATCTAGCAGGAGGGATACTGTGCTCCACTGGGAGCGGAAATAGCCCTGGAGGATGAGATTTACCCAATTAATAGAGATATTTGGATGATGGGAAGGTTTTACCAGGGTTTATGAGCGAATGAATTGGATTCGCGGCAGGGACGGATATGGAGTTATTTGAGAATCTCAAGGCTGTTGAAGCCACAATGGAAGCTAGATACTTAATATTTGCCCAAAATTTGATAAGTGAAGGGATTATGGAATCCACCTGGAACCCAATTGCTAAAGCGAAGTAACCCCGAGTATTGATATAAAGGCAGCCAAACCACTTCAAAGGAGCAGAAGTTCTACATCTTAACTTCCATTCAAGCTGCTCAACTCATGTACATTAGCAATTAGCAGTTTTGATCTTCTCAATATGACTTCTCCAATCCGCCAATTTTCTAGGATATCCGCCATCTCTCTCATAACGTCCACCAAGTGTCAAGCAGTCTCCACGGCACGTGATAACTGCCGCAATTAACAACTTTCAATGTCTAGTAGCAAGATCATTAGCTACATGAGAAGGGCTAAAACTTGCTGTTAAGCATCTGCCAGGACCTGCGAATGAGGGATACTATGAGCTGTGATACTTGAGCACTTGATCACTTTAGATTCTTTACCCTCAAGTATATCCCTACTTTAGTATTCCCGCGACACTGTTACCAGTGAAAGCTTTATGCAATTTCACTTACCTAGTAATTCCAACACTTAACATGTCTTGACTCTTTGTGTGAAGGTACCTAAGCATCACTTCTTTAACCAACTAAAAAGGGTTGCAACTTATTGAGGGTCCGCCAGATTCCGCGGACTGGTGTCTCGACTCTTGGTGTTTAGATACCTGCAGTACAACTTCTTTGGCATACTGAAAAGGGTTGCAACTTGTTATTGAGCGACTGGCGGATTCTGCGGACTAGAGAAGCTAGGAGGGACGCAATTAAGCCACAGTTCTTAGAATCACGGAATGCAGTCGTAAAAGTTACTAAACAGTCTTTCAATACCGAGTTCGAATTTCTAAGCTTCGAATGGATTTCTGTATCCCCACGCTGGAGAATTGGGCCTTGAAGTACACCACGTGAGACAGCATCGTTGGCCCATCGTCCTAACCTTGGCTTGAGGATGTTTGAAAAGGGCCTTCGGAAGGGGTCTTCGAAGTGCACTGTGTGAGACGACGTCGCCGACCCCACGTTCCGGTTTGAGTATCTTTGAATTCGGCTTTGAAGTGCACCACGTGAGACGACGTCGTCTGCCCCCACCTCCCCAAGCCATTTGAAAGGCACGGCCTCGATACATGAAATAGGCTAGCGTTCCCGCTCACCCCTGTCCAGCCCGACGCGACCCAAGATCGCGAACTTCTTCCAGCCTTCCGGCGACAAATTCACATTCGTGAACATTCACAACTTCAACAGCACCACAATGGAGAGCGACAATGAGGCTACGATGCCGGAGAGTGCGCAGAGCTCTTCTGCTACTCCATTCAGCAATATGGTATGTCTTTTAGTTCGTATTAGATCTCCCTCCCATCATCTTCATTTGTGGCGCTCAACTCGAGTCAACTGTCAGTCGAGCTGGTATCACGGCTGCGCTTGCAGCACTGTTACTTAAGATGCTCTCTGTCAGTTATAGCGATTTGGTTATGTCTCAGCTGCCTGCCCTTAGACCTGATTACACCTCATCTCACTTTCTTCCCCAGTGGTGCTCAAGTCCGGGGCAAACTCTCCCTAGGGCTGGTATCTAGTCTGTGCTTGCAGTGCGACTGCTCAAGATTACCTCGCTATCATTAACAGCAGTTCAAGGGTGTCTTGACTACTTATGAGGGGGAAAATAGCCTTTGCTAACTATATTCTCCTTTTCTTACAGCTCAAGCAACGTCTCCGACAAATCAAGCCCCAGCTCGATGATATCAAGAAGCAATTGACTGCAGCCGGTAATTCACAGAAAGAGATCGAAGAAACACAGAACAAGATGCTGGACAATGACGTTATGCTGCCGCTCACCCCTGATGAACTTGCTGGAGTCCTCTCGGAGCTGAAGGATAACCCTTTCGCCGTTGTCTCCAATAATGATCCGGATTGGAAGTACAAATATCCGCAGGCCCAGCCAACACCTCCTGGAGAAGACGATTCGAAGTGGCACAAATGTTTCAATGCCGCCGATTCGAGATTCTACAACCGGAACGGAAAGAGTGCTAAGGCTTCCGAGAAGTTTCGACTGTCTGGTGAGACTCGCACGGAAGCTCTACGGTCGTTCAGAGAAGCAAAGAACAACCACTTGAAGGCAATTTTCCTGCCACAGGTTGGTATCTTTGTGAAGGCCAAAGCCCAGAAAGCTCCTGCTGCCCCTGCGGATAAGAAACCAAAGCGCCAGTCTCCAGCTGCCTCTGGTGATGGTGGCGACGGTATTGCTAGTGGTAGCGGCAGCGGCAGCGGCAGCGGCATTATGCCCAGCATTGCGGATCAAATAAAGAGCGAAGGCCGATCGCGAAAAGTCTCATCTGCGCCGTCAACTTCAAACCAAGGTACTCCTGTTGCGTCAACGGCCACAAACACAACTACCAGCACAACTAAGTCGAAAGCCATGATGGAAAAGAAAGGTACTGCAAAGGTAACCAAGAAGGGCACCGCGACACCTAACAAGCAAGCAAAGAAGCCCAAGCCAGCTAGTAAGTCCAGTTATCACTTGTGTTCAGTTGTGGATCTTGAAGCTGACATCGTTCGATCTAGTGGGCTCTGGTGAAGCTTCTTCCTCTGCGCCCGTCAACCACACACCCACCCCTCCGACATATGATTCCGAGAGCAACGATGGAGGAGAGTACTGCATTTGCCGCGGCCCTGACGATCACCGTATGATGGTCTTCTGTGAGGGCGGATGCGAGGACTGGTACCACTGCGAATGTGTTAAGCTCGATCAGAATGATGCTCAGGAGCTTCTGGACCGCTATATCTGCAGCAAGTGTACCACAGACACAGCCAAGACCACCTGGAAGCGCATCTGCCGTGCCGCTAACGCCCCAACTATCAGATGCCGCAAGGCTGCACGAGTCGGTCAGCACCTGGAGAAGCAGAGCAAGTTTTGCAGCCAGGAGTGTACATCAGGCTTCTGGAAGGAAATGCTCCTCGACAAATTGCGCACGGATAGTGAGCCCTCTAAGGGTGGTGCCTTGAATAAGGAGGAGTTTATGAAGATCCTCCAAGAAGCCTTGGCCTCGCCCGATCCCCTAGCATTCATTCAGTCGCTTGGATCTAAGCCGACGCTCCCGCGCTCTCATCCTGGTATGTGGCTTCTCGTTTCTTTACTACATGGGCTCTCTTCTAACAGTGTTCCAGATCGTCCCGCTGGCCTTGACTACGTTACCCCTGAGGAGAAGGACGAGATTGCTGCCATCGAGAAGAAGAAGTTGGAGCTTCAAGAGGAGTACGACAGTTTGGGCAACCAGCTCAAGCTGGTCCAAATGGTTATTCAGCGAGCCAAGGAGGCTACCACCTTCCCCGGCGTCGAAAAGGACATCTGTGGCTATGACAACCGCCTCGCCGTCGTCACCCCTGATTTTAAGCGATGGTTTGAATCCAAGGAGGGCAAGAAGGCCTTCGCCACTGGCAAGCTTGGCCCACGCACTGCGGAGACCGCTGCTTGGGCTGCTCACATCCCCTACCCCGGCCAGTCTATTCCCGACACTCCTAAGGTCCGGGACGAGCTGAACAACATCTGTCTCAACAAGAAGCGCAAGTGTAGGCACCATGGCTGGGCCGACATTCATCTGCAGGACGTCAGGTTCGAGCAAAAGCAGCTGAAGGTCAAGACGGCGGCTCTCACCAAGCAGATTGATGAGATCATTGAGATTGCCGAGGAGCGAGAGATCAAACGTCCGATTTGGGAGTCGCAGAACGAGACGATTCAGCTCTTTTAAGCATGCGTTAGAGGATACTTGATGGTCTGAGCCACTTCGTGACGAAGCACTCGCATCTTGGTTGTTACTCCTTGCGCATTCCGACACATTTCATGCATGATTCGAGCCTTGATGTCCAGTCGACTTTTAAGCAGACATAGTTTCTTTGGCTCGTTCTTGCACATTACGAAAACAAAATGGGATTTTACGAAAATCGGGGCGTTTATGGCGTATCCAATGGATGATACCCAGGCACGTACTTAGATGGTGGGGAGTTAAGATAATGCCAATAAATGACGCTTATGACTATTCTGCAGGTTCTTGCTCGAGAGTGACTTTCTCTGTTTCAAAGTTCCACGATGATCTCTACGCGCTCCCCTATCGATCCCTACGTTGCCTCAGCAAGTGTGCTGCATTTTTTCCCTCCTCAGTGATTAGACTCAGACTTCTGTAAGTGTATTTAAACCTTGGGATTCCTCTCATTCTCCCCGTAACAATTTCGAGGGACGAGAAGGCCGCTTGCATTTGGGAGCATGCCGAAGCCACTCCAAACCCCTTTATTCTCCAAGATATTGCAAGTGTATGGAAATGCAAACGAATATGGCCGGCGGGGTTCTTTATGGGAAAAGATTGCTTGCTGTTATGACTACCGCCGATTCTGCTGCAGCTGTCGAATTCTGCTGCTTTTGTCACTTCGGTTTCTGCTGCTGAATATGATTGGCAGTTGAGTTCATCAGTTATGCGAGAGGTGATTAGAAGAGAGTTTCCAGAGTTCATGCTTAGGTAGGTGTGGCATAACGCTATACGCGTGTCGATGTATTCAATGCTCTGACACAGATCCAACTAGCATGAACCCCTCGTCGTAATAGAGCTCCAACCGAACAAGGTCGGTTATGCAGTTCAAGGTCAATTTGGTCGATGTTGCTCTCTTCATATAGTGCTGGAGATCATTTTTTTTCTCGGATTTGTTTTGTTTAGGTAGCAGGGAATACAAAATCGGGCTCTAGCTCCACGCTTTGCGAGTGGTGGTGAGCTCAACAGGAGCTGCTGTTTTCCTCAGGCTTATTATTCCTTGGGTACTATGTTAGATCGCTTGGCAATCAGACGCTTCGACCAGTAGGTACCTTTCTTACGTATTTCTCCACCAATTCACACAGAAAGTCTATTGAAACCTGTCCATTGTCTATACCTCGGTATGTTAAACCCAAGGTACCCAACATTTTACTCCCTTAGCTGTCTCATCTAAATATTCCATTCATCCTGCTAGCCTTGGCTACATCATTTTGGAGGAGAAGGACGAGATCGCTGCCATCGAAGAGAAAAAGTCAGAGCACTATGATTGAATCATTAAGTTTTGGCAAATCTAAAGATAACCTCCTTTCTGCTGAGGCTGACGTCTTAGAGCACCATCAGTGGTTGGAGGAGATGCGAGACACCACTGAGCGTTACGTCTACCAACAGAGTAAGAAGTAGAAGGCCAAAAATTTGTCTTGTGGCACAAATTTGATTGAGAATCGAAACCTGGGATTCAACAGTTTTCAAGACTCTTGCACAGTCAGATAAAAACTTCATCCCATCTCCTTAATCCATTGTCGTCGAGGTTTTCCAATATTGCTAATGTGCTCTTTACTATAATTTTCACCGATAGTGAATACATGAGATGACCATCGTTAATTGTGTAACTCGAAATGAGAAGTTCGTTTGATATATTTCGTCCATCGATGATAAAATTTCTGACGACATTAAGGTGCTTCTCGTTGTCATTTTGAATGAAAACAGACACATTAAATCTGGCTAGGCTTGATGCAAGAACACACTCCGGAGCTCTCGCACTATATTGAGGTGTGCTCCCAAAGGGACGGCTTCCAGATGGTCCTGATAAGTTGCAATGGGATATCCTGTTCTCTCGCTGAGAACCTGCCACTTTCTTGCAGTTTGCCAAGTCCCACTTCTCAACTCTTCAAGCCTTGAAGGCCCATACTGCAGAATTGTTCGTTGATCCTCGACTCCTTCTAAAGTTGTTATTTGCGGAACAAAGGTGAAGCGTCCCTATGCCGGCTCGGTATGGCATGCTATTAAAGGATCCTGCTCTGTGTTGGTTGCTTTTGACTGAGCGCTACGTTGTGGTCATCTATACGAGCTAAACACTATTGTAGTTAATGGATGATGGACTCTGGGACTGTCACATGAATGGTTGGCAACTAGAGTTGCATTGGCAATTGGCGATGTAAAGGGTTTCGAGCTTAATTGACCAATTGATAAAAGAAGTGCACAGTAGAACCGAGGGAATCTGCAGCCTAAGGTCTATGCATGTTATCCGGGGCCATTTGGAAAGAATGTACTATACTAGGCGACTTCATATGCCGAGTCAGCACCCCTGAAAGAAGTCTCTCCCCGCAAGTGGTGCAGAAGGCCTCGAAATGGAAGAGACAGCGGCCAAATTGCGGGGACGCAAGTCGCATTTAGATCCCATAGAATTAGCGCTTCTCAATCTAGCGGAGTTGCGAAGGAGCTGACGCTTTAATATGCAACCCCATAAGCGAGTGAGCAGTAGTACTTCCCGATTAAGCGGAAATGCGAAGACGCTGATGCTCAGGGGCATCAGCCGCTTAAGCGACAAGTACCCAGTACTGTACCGTCAGTCTGCCAATTCATAATCCTCCTCAACTGGTTATTTACCTAGCCAATCATGTTAGATGGCCTTGCCTACAGTAGAAAGTACACCTAGTATCTTCTGCAAAGCAAGGTATTTTCGTATTGTATATCCTCGTCCTGGTAAGATTACCACGTATGGCAGATGAGCGGCCTATCACGAGAAAGCCAATGTGCTCAGGACCTGGCGCAAAGCTTTTGTATGACTCCTGAGCCTTTACAAGAGGCTATTTCGGTCCTACATTTATTCTTGACACCGTTGAGATATCTCGGACATTCTACACCTCAGACCATTTTCAAATTCTCAGCTTCACCAGAAGCCGCCTTGTTCAAGGGATGTATCGTTTTAGGGTCACTTCCAAAGATATAAAGGCGGCCCAGTTTCCTCCTCTTTTCTACTTCGGTTCCATCAACATCTTTCCAACAACCTTCAGGCTTCAATCTCTTCTTGCCGCTCAACTTGGCCTTCTCCTTCATTTGAAGAAACTCTTCGTAACAGAATCTTCTGAAAATCTACCGCAATCATGTAATTCTTCAAGTAAAACTTCACTCTCGCCCTCATTGATCCAGCATTGATCATTGCCGCTCTGGCTTCCATCAGACACCATATCCTCGAGAGGCACTGGCAGCTCCCGCTCCTCACTGGACACCAATCCCTCGTGCAGCGTTGGACAAGAGGACTGACTACCTCAAATCGTACGTTTTCTACTTCCCATCTTCCATATCAACTCCACGCTAACGAGTTCGGTAGATGCACCATTGACAGCTTCAATGGCGTTACCTGACAGCAACCTGCAAGAATGATCAAGGGGCCGAAGTTACTTCCAGCTTGGACATGAACCACTGCCTCGGGAATAAGAATGGCAAGCTCGTATTTCCCAGGTAAATTACTCTACATTCTAAAACTTATAGGGTGCTAACTCCAAAGAAATGACGACTTCACCTCATCTTGCGAAAATGTCTTCGCAAATCGACGTTTCGTGGAGGCCGACTGCTTGGATGATCCGGGGGGGGGGGGATGTTCATGCCCAGTTTAACACTAGTGAGTATTGAACATTCTGTTTTGGCGATTATATACTGATTTTATATCTAGACAAAGCTGTGAGCGACACGGATGGCCAGCTTTCCTGCTAAGTCTCGTAGTCCAGGAATTGGATGCCAGGTTACGAGTCTCGGGTGCCAGGCTTGGTAGATAGATTTTCGGCTTCAACTTTGGGAAAGGGGAGGGCTGGAGATGGTTGATTTAGCTGGGAGCTTTCGAGAATGCTTGCAACAAGCTAGACTCACTTCGCTCACTTTTTAGTCCAATGGCAGTGCTCTCTGATTAGCTCCATACTGTCACTTCAATTGAAAATGTCTTTGAATTTTTGGCACATTATGGACATCCCATTCTCCTAAGTGTTAGAACTCAGAGCAATAGAAGTGAATAATATGCAGCGGAGAGGCTGAGGCTGAGCCGGAAGAACCTGTTAGTATCGCCAGGGCGGACTTGGATAAGCGCCTTTTCGCTTAAGCTCACCCCTACTTTATACAACGAAGAGTGCAAGATCAATAAAATAAAATCTCGTTCAAGTTTTTTTTCATTATCATTTCTATATACGCCTATTAAATACAACAGTAGCGACGCCTAAAAGGTCGTCTTGATTAATAACTACAAGAAAGCCACCAACTATCTCAATTATCTCCCCTATTCCTCTCACGCTCCGCTCTCTCCCTCATCTTCTTCGTCTTCGGCATCCACATTGCAACCTTAGGCGGCAACCGCCCCACAACCTTCTCATACGTATCCTCAAACCCAATAACCTGCCCATCAGCCCTCGCTCTCACCAGCCCCTCTCCCAACTCCTCCAACGTCTTACTATTCAATCTCAACCCACCTTCCTCATCCCTCACATTCTGCAGCGCAGGAATCCATACCCAAGCAAAGAGCGAGCCAAGCGCCATCACGAAGCCAAATATGATGAAAACATACCCGAGACCGTTGCTATTTGGGTCTGAGGCTGCGAGGCCATTGAAATACATATACGGGAGGATGGCTTGCACAATCACGGAGCCGAGCTTGCCCGAGGCGGCGGCAATACCATGGCATGTGGATCTG
Source organism: Cairneyella variabilis (assembly GCA_001625345.1). Classification (NCBI taxonomy): domain Eukaryota; kingdom Fungi; phylum Ascomycota; class Leotiomycetes; order Helotiales; genus Cairneyella; species Cairneyella variabilis. Next base: position 23,901 of record AYLM01000097.1, on the reverse strand, counting down.
TAGCGTGTGGCGAAGAGCTCAGCGGGGATGATGAAGGTGAGGGTATTGGCTCCTAGGTTGAAGGAGAAGTAGCACAGTGCTGTAAGCACTATAGTAATTGCGTGGTAATCTGTATGGAAGACGGAAAAGAAACTACCGCCAGTGATGATGAGAAGTGCTGCCATCCAGAGGAACGAGTACATGAGGAATTGTTTGCGAGGTACGTGGTTGATGATTATGATGAGTAGGAGACCACCGAGGAGGGAGCCGATGCAGACGACGAGTAGGTTGCGCTTAGCGTTCACGTAGAGTACTTGGTAGATGGTGGCGTTTTGATTGATGGGATCGGTGTTCCAGGAAGGCACGGATGGGATGTGTGCGCCGGTGGGGTTGAAAGTGCAGATTTTGGCGAGGGTTCTGGGGTTACCCATTCCGAGACCGTAGAAGGCGCTGATGTTGGTATTAGAGATAGTTTGAGGTGAGCAGAAGGTGGACTTACAAATCGAGGAGAAACCAACAGAACGACGCACCTGCCAAGTAGCGCCAATTTCCTTGCTTTATGAAGTAGTCGTAGCGATCGGCCTTGGAGAACTGCTTTGGTAGAGGAAGATCCCGTTGATTTGGGTCAGCGTCTCCATTCGGATCGTTGATCTGTTGCAATTGGATTGCTTGGTCTGGCTCAGCCGGTTGATCTGGCTGAGTAGCCTCTTCATCATCTGCAACGTCTGTGGTGGACCCTTTGTAGAGATTTTCGGTGTTTTCAACTGCTCGGACTCCTAAGTCCTTGACATCCAAATCATATAGACCTGGATCTTTGATCCGGAACCGGTAGTAGATTGCTACAATAGCCGGTATTGCTCCAACACCTGCCACGCATCGCCAGATACTATCGATATGAGGGGCGCAAGACTGTTGGTCTGTACAATGTTGTAAATCAAACATCTTGTCATAGCCTATAAGTACCCATAGACCGACGAGTTGAGAGACGAGTTGGCCGAGTGGCTGCATGAAAAAGACAGAAGCCATCATTCGCGCTCGAGCTCGGGTTGAAGCCCATCTTCGACGAGTTAGAAAATGACTCGAGTAAGCAGGGGACAAGAAGGTACGGACTCTGTGCAGATAGAAGCTGAAAGTGGATACTCGCCGCCGATACCTGAATTGAAGAAGTGAATCAGTATAGATATTCCAGGTAGACTTGTTATGGTTGGCCCAATGCAAAAGACATGTACTTGTCGATGTCTCTTCCTGAAGGAGCTAGGGACGAGAAACAGCTCCGGAGAAAGAAATGCTTACCCACTCCCATCACAAATCGACATGCCACCAACCAGGCAAGCACAGACATGGAGTTTCCAAGTCCGTTCGAGCTCGCAGCTACTCCAATGGTTGCGAAGATGACCACGAGAAGTTCTATGCCGTACAATTTTGTACGGCCATATTTATCTGCGAGGTAGCCAAACAGAAGCTGACCGAAAAGACTTCCTGCCAAAGTCATGCAGTTTATAACCGTTTCGCGCCATGAGTTGTGGTCGTAAGGCCAGTATACGTATGCTAGTGATGGAAGAATCACGTTCGTAGCAAAGAGATTGTAGGAATCCGTGAAGAAACCCGACGCAGCAACTTCAAAGACAAGCCACCTGAAGCCGTGGAGGTCAATGTATTTCCGAATATAGACCCGTTTTTGATCCCTAGTCTTCACGATGTTAGGACTTGGATGTACCGTTATACCAAAAAGAAGTGGAGAAAGTGCTTACTCGGACATTGCGGGGAGGCGGAGGGACGCGGGTAGACATTTTCTTTTGCCAGTCAGGCTTCAAGTGTCAATGCTCTTTCGTGATTCGCCATGAGAATACGTGGAGAAAGACAGTCCTACGATGTAAGATTTGAAGGTTACACAGCGACGTTAACCTTGACAGCCGTGTACTTGACATGTATATAGTGAAATCTCAACAATTTAACCGCCGGGGTCTAAGGCTATGAGAAATTGGTTGTCGTCTAATTCCAATTTCATCAATTCAAATATTGATTTCACGCAGCCTTGCAGCCACATGCAATTCAGCCTCAATGAACTCAGGTAGCGACTGAGGGCTGTGTACAACCCGTGTCACCCCAGCTCCGTGTCTGGTATCCGGGTCGGTGTCATTGTTCCTCCATTGGGGAATCTTCACCCGGTTGGGCGCTCCCTAAATAGGGTGGGTGACCGGTGGGGGGTCCAACCCACTGGGCGGCTTTGCCCTGTGTGACAGAGGCGCTCGTCACAACGCTGTGGTTCGTGATCCTCCGCCTCCACCGATCCATATGTGGCCCAACCGCAGCCTTGCTGCAGGTCAGGCGAATTTGGAGTCATACAATCATCCACAGCATTCGCATTGGGAACGACCTCCTTCTTCTTCTGGAATGTATGTCCTCCCACAGGGCAACGCTGGAACATAGCAATCATTCTCTTCTTGCTGTGGTCAGAGCAGGTCGGCTTGCCGTCCCAACCGCGCTTTGCTCAAGCGCCGTTCTCCGGCCCGTGAGCACATCCGATTACCGAACGGGCGCTAAGTTCAACGACGACCATGTCTGTCCCGGGATTCTCAGTCTCAGAACTCATACAGGCTGTTGCCAGATGCAGAGATGTATACGATGCCTTCAGAGACGAGTATGAAAATGCTCCAGCTCAAATCAGAGAGCTTGGTGATACGGTTCTCTACCTCCAAAACGTGCTGGAAGATGTCCTACCAGTCCTCGAGCACAGCAACAGGGACTATCCTCATCAAAATAATTTCCGGCGAAGGCTAGACGAATGCGAAGCTTTCATCACAGAGTATAAATCTCTCACACAGGGTTATCTTGAGAGTTCGAGAGGGTCCAACCGCACGTCCAGAATTGCGGCCGCTTCCCAGAGGGCTTGGGACACGGTCAGGTTCGCTCTAGCAGAAGACACGAGAGTGAAGGATCTGAGAGATGCGTTATCCCAAGAAATCCAGAAACTCATGTTGTTCATTCTGGTATTTGCACTGTGAGCCCACAAATCCATTTACGCCTCAATATTTGCAGGCTCATCGCTTTATAGGAGACGAACGACCAATCCACCGCCATCGAATCAGCTTACCACTACGGCTGCTAGCCGCAATCATGCTCCTCGACAAACTGACTCAAGCATGATGATAGAATCAATCTATGGACGACTTCAGCTAGTAGCGAACATGTATGAGCGGGAAACGAGCAGAGCGGCCATTGAGAGACGGCAACCCAATCTTCTAGCTGCGGAAAGCGAGCTAGAGTTAGTATGGAACACTCTTTGTGTCAGGGCGGGGTTGACGTACGAGAATGGTCCAACATTTCCATTGCCGAGGCAAAGGCTTCTGGAAGCCCCGGCAATGAACTCGAACGAGCTGGTCATCAGTCTGCATCATCAGTCAGCAATAGCTGCACCGAACGAGCCGCCCATCAATTCGGATCCCCATTCAGCACGTGCAGCATTGAACAGACGTCCACAACCACCGTCACCTTCTGTTTCCTCACCTGACACCTGGAGAGAGTCAAGTCACAGTGCTTTCAGTGCTATATCAACACCAAGTACAGCGGATACGACACCCCAATCTGTGCGAATACCCGCTTCCCGTGATCGGGCTCCTTCAATTCGGTTACCTGGTCCAGCACTACCTTATGTAGCTATCATGTAAGTCTTCAGTCATTGCTCAACTGCGGTCGTGCTAACTGCATTAGTACCTTGCTCATTCGGGGTAAGAGGCGCACAATCCGCCTTCAAGAATGGGAAATCAAAATAACCGACGACCGTCAACGTCGTATTATCTGGATTGGAGATCATGGGGAGATTCTGGAACACTATTGTAGGTTGTCATTATGTGAAACCCACAAACCTACTGACGGATCAATAAGTATCCCCTGATGTCTTCCCCGATACCTTGCACAGCCATGTAGCCCAGCGAGGTGTCCTCGACGTGTCTTTTCTCGGATATCATCAACTAGTCTTGAGGAAGGATGACGCTACCCTATTTGACCAAAAGGTCGAGCCAGAATACAAATTCTTGACAGCTGAGGCGCGGAAGCTTTTTCAGAGCGACATACGCAACAAAGACTTGATTGGAACTTTTGAATTCGAGGCCATTTGGTCAGAACGCAAACCCCGTTACAAGACTGCCGGTGAATCTTGTGTCCAGGGCCTCAAGGTTTGGCAAGATCAGCAGTACCCATATCACCATTGGTTGTCCTTCTCCATCGGCGATCGGGAAGATTATCACATGGAGTACCCGATATTAGAATTCCAGCATACTGTCGAAAGAGACTCTCACCACCCGAAGCTTGCAAACCTATATTTTGTTCTGCGGCGGGATACGACGTCAAGTTCCAGTTCAACAACAATCAGGCGGACATCTACCTTTGGTAGTATGGTTCGAATGGGGTCATGGAGCCACAGAAAGTCGTCTTCGAATGGTAAGCTTTATTTGCTGAGAGTCTCTCCCCTCTCCACCTCTTGCGATAATCATATATTAACAAAGCCAGGTCCATCTTCACCTAACTTGCAAAGACCGTCCATTGTATCTGTCCCATCATTTCCTCTGCCAGTCCCTGCAGAAGAGCTCCGGCAGAACTCCAAGTATCTTGCTATCCTCTTTACTGAAAAGACAGGTGAGGCACAACAAGAATAATCGAGCAATCGAATCACTCATACATAATAGCGGCGGATGAATTTGTAACTCTTTTTGAAGAAGCTCATGCCGAGGACACATCTCGCGGTGGACCTTTCCCGAATGAATCTCCCGTGATCGAGGCTTCAGCAAGCTCACCATTACTTTCTCAGGGCAACCCTCAGCCGAACGACGTTTCAATGCCTTCGGATTACTTTACCAGCGCTACCATCTTTCCTCCCCAGCCTGACGCCGGTACCGGCCTCGGCGTTACTATGGATATCGAAGGCACAGATGAGTTGTACGATGATCCTCGAAATACACCTTCTCCCACAGCACAATCTCCATACAACCCTCCCCAGGAGCCGACCCCACCACCAGACGACGCACCGGAAGCCTCCATATCTCCCAAAGTTCCCGCAAGGTCGCCAACGCTCCCAGATCTTGATCTCGGTAATTCTTCATTTGGACCAATGTTCTCCTAGGTCCAAGTCAAAATCATATTGCATGTGTGATGACTTTTTCATTTGTCTATCCTACTCAAAAGTTGAACTCGGATCTTTCTCTTCGTTGCCAAATTATACCCTTACTTTCTTTTATATACTCGCAGATAGAATAATAGTCCAAAACTTACCGGAAAAATTGCAAACGTTTGAATCTAGTGCTTAATTTCGCATTGTTTGGTCTTGCTATACTTTGCTTCATGTCTGCTCTGCTGCCGTGTTGTTATTTGGCCTTAGCTGCGAGGCGGAAGCTCGCTTGCAGCCATCAGAACTAACGAGATGACTGTTGATGCGAGAGAGAAGGCCGACGTTATAGATAGAAGACTGATCATAGTTCCTTCGTCTAATGTTTTCGACTGAATATGGTATCCTAAGGAGATCAGCAACTTTTCTTCCCAACTTCGTCAACTCAACCTCTTCCTCAACAATAATCCTTCCCACACACTACCAACGACGACGCACTGATTCCGCAAGGCAAGGCAGTCATGCAGTCACTCTTGAGCATCGATCTATAGGCTAACAACTCCTTGATATATGGCGCGCAAGGGCAAGAAGTCGAACAAGACCAGTGCGAAGAAGTTCAAGGTTGAGCATGATCCAGCTGCCGATCTCCAGAGTATTCCGAACCTCAACATTGGTAATGAAGTTGAGAGTGAGTCTGACGGCGAAAGCCAGCTGGATGCCAAAGATTCTTGAATACCTTTGGTGTCGAAGATATTTAGGCCGCCATCAACGAAATTGAGTCTATATCGAGCGTCGACGCCTTGCCAGTTCATGTTGCCGTATAAATCGTGCAGATACCCAATAAGCTGCTCTTTTCATAGACAACTTAGTTGTCAGTCAACCATTTACTGACTATACGGCATGTTCAAAGCTGATGTGAACGGGCCACTTTTGAGACCAAGCAACTTCCTGAAAGTATGAACCCTTGCTTTCATTTCAAAGCTAAATCAATAAAAGAGCACTTCGAAAGAAGTGAAAAAATCTGGAAAATTGTAAGGTTCTATGCAGTCTTGCCTAGCTTCCTTCTTCAGATCTCAATTATGTGTCCCCTTCACTTCGCTTCGTTTGAACCCCTTTACTGTTCTCGCTTAATAGGCGAAGTATCAACAATCACTACTACTAGTTTGCGGTCCTTCTACGCTGCTGTTCGGAGTCCGCAAGGCGTGTTGAATATATCTTTGAGTATCAAAAGTTTTCCATATTGTCTGCCGTATTCTAGTTCTCTACGAAGAGTGATGCAGCTCTCATTGGACGCAATTCGTAGCATAACCAGCGCAGTGATTAGATCAGTAATTTGAGTTTTCACTTGCTGCATATATGTTGTGAAGCTTGCCGTCCTATCAATTGAGAAAATCTAGCAAGACAATCAGAAAATAATGAGCGGTTAGGTCCAAGAGCCGACGCCAACGGACGATGTCATAGGTCATCGTCCTCAGGCCGTAACGGGGATCTTGCTCAACAGCCTTCCAACCTCCACCACCTTCAAACACCAACACCACCAACATCGCAAATTCAACTCGAGCTCAATGGAGAACAGCAAAGGTATCGAGATGGACCCACAAATTTGCGCAAGAGTTTGAGCTCGCGATGGCTCTCGAGTTTGGACTAAAGCTTGAGGAGACCACGATGCTACTCCCGTCGCTGAACTTCCACGAATAGCTCGAGTCCTGTGTAAGTCACACTCTTTCCTAATTCCACTTGGATCCTTTTCTGACAAGTCTTTCCTCCGTAGCCGATTCAATTGGACCAGTTCTTGAGATCAAGCAGGTTTCCGGCAAAGGCTGGGGTCTCTTCCTCCTCCGAGACTTCACAGAAGGCGCACAGATCTTCCGAGAAGATCCCTTGCTCGGCATGGGTCTCTCTTTGTTTACTAGGGAGATGGCATACATGGTCTCTTTTGCGGAGAGAAAGGAGCCTGTCATGGCTCTCCACAACCAATGCGCTCGCGGCAAGACTCCCTGCGAGGAGACCCCTGTCATGAAGATCTGGAAGGCAAACCGCTTCGAGGCCCCTTCGCAACATGGAAATCCGAGACAGGGATACATCTACGATATTGCATTTTGCATTATCCACTTCTGCGTCGAGAATACCCAACGAGGTTTTATGGCGGATGGAACGATTGTTTTGTACGCCGCCGGAGCACTGAAGAAGGGCGAGGAACTCACTGCCAACTACTTCGGCGTCGGTGGTACAACTTCATGGAGGCGAGGTGTTTTGAGAAAACACTACGACTTTGTTTGCACTTGCAATGCGTGTGCTTGCGAAGAAACCCTACCCACGGATACCTTTTCATTGGCCGACCCTCGCGCTGCCGGCTCAAAGATCTATGGGAGAGCAATTCAGGAGGAGGTTATGAGCTGGTCAAGGAATTGCTTCGCAATTTCGGGGCTCAGGGCTTGGTCCTTGAAGGAGGTGCGAGATCGAGACTTGCCCCGTTTATCCAGGAGAATCTTCACATGACTGTGGATGGCCTTGCCTTTATCGGAGAGGTTCTTCGAGAGATGAAGAGATGGTTGGGGGAGAATAACTTGGATGGTCTCCCCGAGCTTTTCAGCGGGCACTTGGAGCGCCTCACTGTGGGTCTTTTGTACTCACCTGATCGTACCCCGGAGGCGCTACTGGAGAGATTCTTTGATGCTTTTTTCAAAAGTCTCGAATAATTTCGTTGCTTTGGGAAGCTTGGGAGGATGAATGATAAGCTGCAGGATGTCTACGGCATACCCGGAGAAGTGCTAGCCTTCTGCTTCATGGGTATCCGATCAAGAAATACAGGATGTGGCCATTCATAGATCAATTTGAATACTAGATGGTCGTCCTTCAAAATCAATGCCATGCCCATTGCGATCGAATCTTACTTTATCACTAGGAGCTTCTATGAAATATAGCTCCCCTAAACATCCAACTCCTTTGAATATCTAGCTACATCTTTCCCATCAAGCAGGTGACCATACTACTATTTATCGTCCGACTAAAGCCTTGAGATCTAAACTATGTGGAGCAAAGAATTTCTAGTAAGGATCATTTAGCTGCGTAAACTTGCAGTTCTTGCAAGTCCATCGCCCGGCTTTCTTTGTTCTCCTCCCACAAGCTAAGCAATCATAATGAGGATGCCCAAACACATTCTTTCGCTTAGCCTTCGGCAACACAGTTGGCTTTGCGTTCTCAAGTCGCTTCTTTTCTTCTTCGAGGCGGGCTATTTTGGTATCATTGTTTGCAATCGCTGCTCTAAGCTCTTTCTCTAGCTCGGTGTCGCCTATAGTATACTTAGTACGGACGCCTTTACTACATGGAAAGAATTCAGCATGAGAAAAGATCAAACTTACGGGACTTCAAGGCTCCCTTAAGCTTCAACTCCGTTGCCTTCAATTATGACTTCAACTCCTCGTCGAGGTTTTCCAATATTGCTAATGTGCTCTTTGCTGTAATTTTCACTGACAGTGAATATATGAGATGACCATCGTTAATTGTGTAACTCGAATGAGAAGTTCGTTTGATCTATTTCGTCCACCGATGATAAAAGTTCTGACGACATTAAGATGCTACATTAGATCTGGCTAGGCTTGATGCAGGAACACACTCTGGAGCTCTCGCATTGTGTTGAGGTGTGCTCCCGCAAATAACAACTTCGGAAGGAGTTGAGGATCAACGAACAATTCTACAGTATGGGCCTTTAAGGCTTAAAGAGTTGAGAAGCGGGACTTGGCAAACTGCAAGAAAGTGGCAAGAGAACAGGATATCCCATTACAACTTATCAGGACCATCTGGAAGCCGTCCCTTTGGAACGAAAAGGTGAAGCGTCCCTGTGCTGGCTCGGTACGGCATGCTATTAAAGGATCTTGTTTTATTTAAGTTGCTTTCGACTGACCGCTACGTTGATGTGGTCATCTATACGAGCTAAATACCATTGTAGTTAATGGATGGTGGACTCTGGGACTATCATATGAATGATTAGCAACTAGAGTTGCATTGGCAGTTGGCGATGTAAAGGGTTTCGAGCTTAATTAACAAATTGCTAATATCAACTGACAAAAGAAGTGCACAGTAGAACCGAGGGAATCTGCAGTCTAAGGTCTATGCATGTCATCTGGGGCCATTTGGAAAGAATGTAAGTTACTATACTAGGGCGACTTCATATGCCGAGTCAGCACCCAACTGGGACACGAGACTGTGGCAAGATTAGGCGTTCCAGTGGAGACTTGGCTTCTGTTAATTGTTTGGGAAGACGATGGACCCTCTCAAGGAATCGTTCTAGATCCGATCACCTGGGCCCCCACGATGACTGTCGGCGAATAGCTAGCGGCGCGGCCCCATCTCTGTTCTACTGGATTGGGACTTTTTCAGGGGCCGAATGGCTCTTTTCAGAGATGCAAAGGGTTACAATTGAATAAACGTTGGTATTATTCTTTGTAGTGTATTACTCAAGAGGTAAGACTAATAATAGACCACGTAGTTTAACCAGATTTAAGGCATCCATGCAGTGAAATCACCAAAGATTTCTCTGTTGATGATGGCAGCTCTTACAAGTCCATCGCCCACTCTTATTCGTGTGTCTGCCACAAACACCACAATCATAACCTGCAAGTCCAAACAACCCTCGTCTTTTCACTCTCGGCAATGCCTTGGGAGTGGCATTCTCCAATAGGACTTTTTCCTGTTCGAGAAGTGCCATCTTGCGGTTGAACTCAGCTATCTCGGCTTTGAGTTCTCTCTCAGTCTGTCGATCACCTAAAACTATTGCTTTTAGCCAGTGAAAATCTAAGGGACATTGCCAGGAATAACACGAAAGGAAGTGAAACGAAAACTTTTGAACCAAAGTTTTGTTTGAGCTTACGATTTTTGTACGACTCTTCCAATTCCAGCTGGGTAGCCTTAAGCTCGTCTTTGAGGGTCTTCTCCAGCCTCGCAAATTCTTCTCTCAACTCAGTTCCAGCCGAAGTCTCACTCAGTGTTTTCCCGTTGCTCAATTCCTTTTGAAGTCTAGTTAAGACTGGTGTATTTCCAAGTAAGGGAATGACCACAGCCAAAGCATCCTTTGGCGTGTCTGTCATTATCCGCTGTACTGACGAACCGCCAGACACCAAGTCTTTCCAAAAGTCCTTCTTGAGTTCTTCTTCACGTCGAAGTCCCTCCTCAAGAGTCACTTTCTCCCACATAGTTGTTACCAAAACGACATTCTGAAGTGAAGATGAGCCGCACAGTTTTCGCATCATGCGGAGGTTCTTGAGACTTGGGCCTTCCATACGGGTGTCGATGATGCGGTGGAGGTAGATGATACCAGACAGGAGCATTCCATCGTCGTAGGTGTCCTTCATCCATGTTGCGATCCGCCTCAAAATTTCCGTATCACTGAGATGAGTGTCGCTGAAGCCGGGAGTGTCGACGAGAAGAACATCTTTTCCTCCAATTTTGCACCGAACTGCTAGCACATCTTCGGTACCTGACGTAGCGGATCAGCTAATCAGTGAAGCTTTACGGGAAAAGGGATGGGATACATGAGGTAAGGCTGTGACCAATCTTGAGATCTTGCCCTGTGACTGCTTTGATGAATGAGGTTTTGCCGGTGCCGGTTTGGCCAAAGACAGCAATGACGATAGGGCTGGCCGTGCTCTCTGCCACTTGATTTTCACCATTTACAGACGAGGAGGCAGGTACAGTCAATGTTTCAGGTTGTTCCTCAACAACTGGATCAACGGTAGCAGTAGAGGATGTCGCCCAGGGATTGTATCCGAAAATCGAAGGCAGGAAGGACCCTTTGGTAGATCCCAAATTTCCAGACTGACCCCAAGCGGTATTTGGAATTGACGGCTCTACTTTATCTCGGCCGTTGTCTTGATCGATGGGCTTAGTGACCCCAAAGGTATCCGAAAACCATCCGCCGGGCATGGGGAAGTTTTCAGACATTTCAGCGGAGTTTTAATCAAAGAGATGATGAAGACCGACAATGCAGAGTATCGATGGCTTGAGAATCTTTGAGGGGCAAGGTTATTCAAGTAGGGCTGGAAAGCTCGGAATCTTGGAATCTTGGTGCTGGCCTGCAGCCTTGTCTTGAGGTTCGGTGAGGCTGGCTCAGCTGGCAGGCTGCATGCAGCATGCATCCACCCCGCATCTCAACAGCATCAGACGAATAATATCAAATGTACAACACATCAACAGTGACTCAAGACCAGAAGATGAAAAGCCCCAGCCCCATTCCAAGTCTCATCTGCCTTGCAGCCTTGTGTCTTGGAGGGAGCGTGATTATCAAGTCGCAAACTGTTGGAAGATGATGATCAAAAAAAAAACATGCGAGTTGACTCATCTGCGAGTCCAGAGACTCACCTCGAGGTTTGTGTGGCGCCCGGAAGCAAGATAAAAGACTTTGTGGCATGTCAGGCTTGTGAAAGATAGGTAGGTGAGGATCGTGAAGTGCGAGAGAAATCTGATGTCCGACGTGTATTTAAGCTCAAGAGCCGAGTTTCGCTGACTAAAGCTGGCAGGGTTCTAACTTCACCCCTTTCCTTCCTCTATCCCACTCAAATGTAATACCCCAAACAACTTTCATTATCTTCGTGGTATGGAGAGTGGTTGCAGAATAAAGAGCAAAAACACCATTTACAGGGCATTTGCAGACTGTGAAGCCTGTGAGTACCCTGTAATCTGGCTAAGCATGCAACTAAAAGTGTCTCATTAGTGGAAGCGAAGGTCACTAATTTTGGTGAAGTGCCTTGTAATTATCGCGCCACTATCCAAGTGGGAGGCTGAAATTACAGCGCTAACCCGCTGAAATACACGGCTTCGTTCACTAAAACAACACTCAAGCGGCAGTTAAGGGGAGATACAGGCTCATAGGGCCATTCAGGGCCTACAGGGGGCTACAGGGGCATTTTTGCCCTTTATTTTACGACCGCTCTCCGTATTTGAACATCAAATAGGAGACTGAAAGCAAGCGCTTTATTAAGTACAAGGCTATGCCATCACTTTTGCACGGCCCTGTAGCCTCTGTGTGAAGGGCCCTTCAGAGACAATACACAATCAGAGAACCTAGTCCGACGAGACGTTTCCTTCTGAGAAACCTTGGCTGGTTGTTTCGTTCGGCCTTTCGTTCGTCGTCTCCTGTTCCTTCCCCTTGAAAGTTGAGATGTGCCTCTCGGGTGTTCATGACTGGCGCCCGGAGTTGTCATTGAGTAATCTGTTGAACTTCCGGGTCTTCGCCAGCATCATCCTGTTCAGGCTGTTCTGCAGTCTCCTCATTCTTGGTCATTGGTGCCAGCCAGAAAAAGGTCTTTGAGCTTTCTAGCTCCTTGATGTTCCAGACAGCCCTTCCAAACAACCGCCACCGCGCGCTTGAGCTTCCCTTACAGTACCCGCACTCTATCTCCACTATATCCTTTGCTCTCAAGTCAGCGCTCAGATACCTAAGCACCGTCCCCTCCACGGTCCAGGAAATGCGAGCTGATCCATCCACCCATGCAGTAGCTTCACTCTTCATTCTCCACTTGATCTCGATCGTCTCCAGCTTCAGTGCACACGCGAGGAACACCATGATCAATTGCTAGACAGACTCGGGGGCGCCATGAATGCTCGAAGCGTCCATGGTAACGTGGCAGAGATTTGTGAGCCATCTTAGGGGACTGTTTCTGGTGTATATATGGTCTGGGAAGGGTGATCCGGATGGACTAGAGAAATCGACCAGGGATTGATAGGCGGGAGAAGAATTTCCTGGAAATAGTGTGTCGGCAGTGAGAGTGCTACTCGGCTGGGCCTACAGTGGCGCTATTTGGTCAAAATCTCCTCGCCAGCTGAATTGGGGTCCACGCTCTCTTAATCCGGAAGCAAGCTCTTGATGAAAACCTGGGTATCGACTATGGAATCGTCAGTCTTTCTATAAATCCAACAGACTGCCATACTCAACATTCGAAGGTTGGACCTCGTAAGATTGCCACAAATCCATCTCTAAATGTCTAACTCTCCTATGGATTTAATGGGATTCTAGCACGCAGGTTTCAAGTCCAAAGAAAGTTCTGTAAAACAAATCTCTTTGCCTATGATCATACCTACGGTGTTGTGGTTCCAAATAAACATCTGAAGAAAGGCATACCAATGCTAAATATTCACTTGGGATGAATAGGTGGATTCCGCCACCCACTCAAAGCAAAAATAGAGAGCGAAGACAAGGCTCAAGAACTTACCTTGATTCAGTGCACGTGCTCGGACACGTACCTTGACTGCATAGCTTTTCTTCATTCAGAAGCTACTCATACTATACAATGCATTCATTCATTTCCTCTTTGCTTCATTTGTCTTTGTTCATTGCATCTCTTCCCATCTACCAGTCGCAAATGCAATCATCCGCCCACCATATAAACGCCAATCCCATATCCGCCAAAGAATCTGTGTGTGGCCTTCAAATATTTCTCTAGCCCCTTTCGGTCCACAAAGTCGCAATTCGTTTCATACCTAAGTATCCGCCATAAAGTTGCAAGCATCAAAGAGCTACCCATTGGGTCCAGCCCACTACTACTCCTCATTTTCATTGATAAAACACGCCCCCTTACACAAATATCAACACCTTGTCCAATACTCATGGATAGGGGTTTGAAATCGCACGCGGATGCTGAAGAGCGCATCTACATGACAGCACACTCACCCTCGTTTTGCTTGCTGATCTTGGAGCGCGAGATGCGCTCTCTCTGCTTCAGGCCCGCTTTTGAGCCGCCTTTCTTCAGGTCTTCGAGACGCTCACGCGCTTTGGGGAAGTTTTGTGCTGTTGACTCGTCAGCCATTTTATCAAAAACACGATTGAGACCTAACACAGCAAATGAAGGTTCTAGGGAAGAGCAAATTGGAGGAAAAAGACAAAACATACCAGCAGCTCTCCAATACCACCTCTTCGCATCCTCCAAATTCGCTGGCGACCCAATCCCCACCTCAGTAAAATACCCCATCGCGTACTCCGCCTTAGCCAGCTTCGCCATCGCCGCCTTCCTCGCCCACAAATACGCCTCCGTATCACTCTGGTTTAGCACGCCCTCGCTACCCGTCAAATACCATCCACTCAACGCAAGTTCAGACTGATGCTCCTCTTGCTGCGCCGCGAGCGAGTACCACCGAATACTTTGTCTCGGATCAATCGGGCAGTTGAACAGTCCATACTCATACGCCGTCCCGAGTCTGAACTGCGAGAACTTGTATCCGAGATCGGCTGCTTGTTTGAAGAGGGAGAACGAATACGCTTCATCGCGCACTACAGAGCTGTCTGCCGTTTGCGGGGCTTCGTACAAAAGACCGAGCTCATGCAACGCGTGCGGATTCTCCGCATCAGCGCGTTCAGCTGCTCGTTTGAGCCAACCGACTGCTTCACGCGGGTTCTTGGGCTGTCCAAGCAAGCCTTTAAGCTGGATCATACCCATCTTGTACATTGCGGGGGTGTCGCCGAGCATGGCTGCGCGCTTGTACCACTGGATGGCTTTCATGGGATCCTTACGCGTGCCGCCTCCTTCCTCGTTACCCAACTCGCAGCAGACAGCTGTTCTGTAAGCTGCGGCTGCGTGGCCAGCTTTGGCAGCCGATTGGTATAGGGAGAAGGCTTCCTTGTTGTCTGCTTCAAGACCGAGGGCGCCGCGTCCGTAGCAGTCTGCCAGGTAGAACATGGCTTCTGGGTTCTGGCCTTGGACGAGCTTCTTGAGCAGCTTGAAGGCATCGTTGACGTATTTCTCGCGGGCTTTGTCGCGGGCTCGCTTTTCGGCGATGCCTGAAACGAGGACTTCGGATGCTTCGACGAGCTTCTTTGCTAGAATCATTTGGGGAGCTTGGTCGTTGGGGTTGACTTTGATTGTGTTTCGGAGCCGTTCAAGTTCTTCTGCCGTGACGGGAGGAGCGACTTCTGCTGGTGGAGCTGCAGCAGCGGTGTTGGGCGGGCCGGATGGAGGTTGTTGTTGGGGACTAACATTATTGTAATTACGCACGGGTGCTGGCTTGTTACTGGCTTGGGCAGCAACGGAATTAGGAATTAACCCTGCACGAACGGGTGGTGGGTGAGAAGGTAGAGCGTCGCCGCCAGGGCCAGGTGTCTGTCTCGGCATGGTGTTCTGGCGTGGAGGACCATTTGGAGAAGGACCATTAGGGAGGCCATTGAATCCTTGCTTCGGGCCATTGGGAAGACCAGTGAAACCGCCGGGACCAGATCTAGGAGCTGCTGAAGCGCTTCGTGGAGGTGGTTGGAAGCCACCTTGAGGATCATCATAACCTCCATAGCCTTGTTGAGGTGGAAGACCACGCTGATTTGGATACTGGCCATTTCCATAACCATCATCATATCCCTGCTGCGGATATATATCTGGCATAGGTGGAGCGTCACCTACCATCTCGAAGAGAGCTGCTTGAGGCTGGACTTGACCACGAGCATCAGGTTGAGATTGAATCGGCTTGCCTTGCGGGTAGCCACCTTGCGGTTGAACAGGAGGGACAATATGACCGTCGATCGAAGCTCCTCTCTTGTGCCCACCAGAGTTCATCGGAACCGCATCGAAGTCTGGCATCTCCGTACCAGTAGACGCCGGTCTTGGTGCAGGTGCATCATAGTAAGAGTCATAGAAATCACTGACGCTCTCATGTCGACCCTGCTGAAATCCTTGATTTGGGCCGCCTCCATTCGCATACGGATCTGCAGGACGTCCTTGGTTTGGATACATTCGTTGAGGTGGCGGCCGATTTCCAGAAGCTGTTGAAGGTCGAAGGGGCATTCCACGTCCAATTGGACCGCTGTATGGAGCACTTGGACCTGGGCCATCCATTGCTGGAGGCATAGGCATCGGCGGCTGGCGACCCATTGGCATAGGTGGTTCATTTGGCACAGTCATGCTTCTGGAAGGAGGACCGAAGTCATCGCGGACTGGAGAAGTGGATCCTTGACCATATCCTCCTCGGTCATTGTACCCAGGCTCCTGGTAGGTATTCTGTCTAGGTGGTCCATAACCTGGTCCTGGAGGACCTCTACGTGGTTCTGGATAGCCCTGTTGCGGAGGGCCTTGGGGAGGATAATTCCTTGGCGGCATCTTTCTCTGACTATCAAGTGACGGTCGTCCGTAATCGTCATCAGGAGGTGGTCTTCTACCTTCAAGTGAAGGACGGCCAAAATCGTCGACTGGAACACCTCTCGGATATCGGTCCGCACCGCTCTTGCTACCAGCTGTTCTCGGTCTACCCGAAGGCTGTCCTCCAACATCCATAGCAGCCATCTTGTTCAATATTTCTCGCTCCTCAGATACAGAAGTCTTTTTCTTTGCACCGGGGAAAGTAGGGAAGGGATTGTCCCAAGCCGCGACTTCAGGAGAAAGTGGTGGGGTCTTTAGAGGTTTTCGGGGCGCTCTCGCTATCAATTGTCAGTTCAAGGTTTCTCAGTTCAAAGTTCCATTCTCACTTCCAGGATCTGAAGATGCAGCTCTCTCAAGTGGTGGGGGTACTCTTCCTCCTCTGCCAACCGGTCCACCATTTCCATAACCTCTTCCCGGCCCACCACCACGTTGGCCATATCCACCTCTCATGCCATCCGCAGTTGGTTGTCTCTGCATCGGAGGACCTCCTCTGCCACCACCTCTCGGAGGCATCCCACCTCCTCGCGGCTCATTCCCATAATATTCTTGCTGCGGCGGATAATTTTGGTTCTGGGGAGGGTATCCATTGCCTCTTCCATTTGTATTCTGCGGCGGGTAGCTATTTCCTTGTCCTCCCATATCCTGATAACCCCCATCATACTCTTGCGCATACCCATTATTATAGTTTTCATCATATCCGTACCCGTCCTGATACTCATCGTATTGCTGGGGAGGATACTGCTGCGGCGGCGGCTGAGAATAGCCTTGCGGAGGACCTTGAGGCGGGCCAGGTCTCTGAGCAGCTCTCCCATTATATGGGCGTTGCGGCGGCTGGTAGTAGCCTTGATCGTAGGCCATGTTGTTTGCGATGTATCGTTTGTCGCCAAGGACTGCGGAGTCGCTTTAAGGAGCGAACTATGGGCGCGCCTTTTGTGTCGATGGTAGGAAATTCAGCCGCTGCAGAAGTAAGCCATGCAAGGATAAGCGGTGGTTTTCTATATATTCCTTCTGTCGGAGGATTGAATGCGGTCGGTCCTGCTCGTCTGATCAAGGGTGTGACTCGGTAGCTGACGCGCTCAAACGTTTCGAAAAGGAGAGAATGTCGTTGCCAGTGCCGGGTGCCCAAAGGAGTGTCGTTGATTTGTTGATGATTAAAGGAGAGGTTCTTAGAATGGAAGGTTGAGTTTGCTATTGAAGGAATGACAAGGTCGAGTTGGGGGAAGTGAGGTGTCTGTGAAAGCGGAGTGCGGGCTTGCAGTTAGTTGCTGTTCGAGTTTGGGCGTCTTTTACAGGCGAGGAGAGGCCGTCGCCGTTGGATCGTGCAGCAGCAGGGGCTGAGAGACGGCTTATTCAGTGTGGAGACGGCATCAACACCTCTGAATAATGTTAAGGGATCAGTCGAGCTTCAGAGGAACGCCTTGAAGTAACTTCTAGCGTTCTTGAACGGATGCATTGATAGCAGCATGATATATTAATTTTGTTCGGTCTGTTCCTCTGCTGGCATTGAAAGTAATTCGTGTGTCTCAAGTGAGCCAGGGTGTCACCACTCCACGCATATTATGTCAGGAACAGCAGGGTAGTAATTGGTTCCGGGCTCGATTTGTGGTTCGTCTCCGCTGCTTCAGCCTTGGGTCCTTGTCTAGGATCGCAAAGGCGACGTTACGCTCCAGTAACTGAAGAGCAGAGGCGCAGTCTACATAGCAAGACCTTCAGCATGGTGCACAATGACGAGTGTCACTTTAGCTCCCTAAGATGGGACAATTTCTTGGTCACTATGGGGTATGCAACGTCCTAGGAAGAGCCCGGGAGATTCAGAGCACGGAAGCTCAGCCGTCAAACAGATAGGCCTGAGAGGAGGCACAGAGCGGGAATTAGCTTTTAGTTCTGGCACTCCAAGGCGATAGAAAGGATGGACATCAGACGGAACACTGCATGTGCAGACATGCAAAACGAGTTTCTAATAATAGACCTAACAATATTGAACCTCTTCTGCCTCTCCATCACTTGATTCTCCTCTTCGCAAGCCGCAATGATGAAAATTGTGTCATGAGACAGTGGGATCGTCTTCTGTTAGAGGCATATTTTTAGGCGTATCAATGACCAGAACCGGGTCTTCTCAGCCGCGAAATGGGCCCCAGAGTCATGGAGCCCTAGCGACCTCATGCTTTCTTGGATGTCGCAGATCCGAGTGCGCCAGTCTCCTTACGCCACGATCGCACAGCCACACGGTTCTGCACTTCTTCACCTCCCGCTTTCTCGGCGCCCGTATTAAATATCATCATTGACTGTCTGTGATCCCGGACGAGCTGAGATCGGACCAAACATCCCATGCCATTGAGTGCAAGCGGACCGAGGTTCTCTCTTACTGTACTCACGTCATCTTGAGCTTGTGTTCTGTACGCCACAATGCCTCCCAAGCCCGTCAAATGGGGAATGTATGCCAAGATGGCTATCGCGTGAGTACTGTTCCCGATCCTGGAACACTTGATACTGAACCCCCGAAGTGGCGCTGTGTGTTGCATAGGTGGCCCTGCCCTCATCTACTATGTCCAACCCACTGAGGAGGAGCTCTTTATGAGATACAACCCTGATCTGCAGAAACGGAGTCTGGAGAATCGGATAGGGAGGCAGCAGGACTTTGACAACTTCGTCGGGAAGCTGAAGGAGTACTCGAAGTCTGACAAACCTAGTATGTTGACCGTATGTTAGGATTGGGTCCTTTGCTAATTGTTGTATAGTTTGGGAAGCTGTCGCTGAAGCTGAAAAGAAGGCGAGAGACGGGAAGATTGCTGAACAAGCGAAGTTGATCGCAGAGATAGAGGCAAGGAAGGCGGAGATTCGAAAGTCTGGTACGAGCGGTGTTCCGAGTGGGAGCTTATAAAATTGATGACACGATACGAGTGGGTGTACAATAAGGTGTATATACAAGGCGTTGGGGCTCTAAAATGGCGAAAGGTGGGCAATCTCAGTAGTTTGACAGTTGTCAGACCGGCCAGCATGGAGACAATTGAATCCTCTCCCATGATGCTCTTTTTACTTTTGTGTTGCGAAGCTTCCCAAACGAAGCTGCTCTTACCTACCAAGGTAGCCTCTTGTTGTGGGTTCCTTTCTCTTTATCTGTTCTTAGCACCTTCCTACTACGAATGCTCATCTCGTCATAGCTTTTCCGCCTCTTCAGAACTCGTTCTGTCCTCCAACTGCAGGGCAGCAAAATCCAGGAGCCTCGAGTCATTTAGCAGAAGCATACTCTGATCGCGCTTGAATACTCATTCTAATTCCCATTCTTCATGCCAAGAATTATGGGTAGTCTTTTGACTGTACTCACAGGTACCATTTCCGCTGGATAGGTGTCCTATGACTAGAATCGTACAGTCAAATTTCCTGCTACATCGTCATTTGCTTTTGCCCTTGAAAAGTTTCATCTACTCGTTACATCTTTATAAATGAACTATTTCTGGAAGCATATCGTTGCAAATCTGTCATGTTTGAGAACTTGGGCCCGAGCTGGTAGTTGCCGCAACTCAAGCCTGAAGCGGGTAGACTATCGTGATTGCGTGAGCAGAGCCCTTAACATGCTATTACCCAAGTCGTTCCCCCCTCCCCCCAAAAAAAGAGTTTTTGTACTGCAACTTTCACAATAGCAACCACCGGACAAAGCCCTTGGCTCGCCTGGCTCGAATTTACCCAATCAATATCAAACGATATACACTGTCCCTCGACCGCCGGATCAATACCCTGTCTGAGGAAATACGGAAACTAGGGTGGTTCAAGTACACTGCTCGCCGCGGCAAAAAGATGGAGATATCCAGAAAATGGACTTATGGAATTTATTCTCCTACCGCGCTACACAGACTCCCTCCTGAGATCCGCGAGAAAGTCTTCTCCTATGAACTTGACGATAGTAGCTATAAGACTTAGACCGGTTTGCTTGATGCTCTTGCGGGCAGTAAAAGCACCGGGAGTCTATATGCGGAAGCTGTCCATGTGTTTCATAAAGATCATGCTTTCAAGATAAACATAAAGAATACTAGAATTCTCATAAAGCTTAGCGTCTCGGAAAGGACGCTGAGGGCTGTAATGCATTTGGATATTAACTTTAGGCACGTTTCCAACCTTCATTCTGATAAATCCCCTTAATCTTCAAAGTTCCTGCCTCCCTTATTCTCGACGCTAACTCTCATACAGTCGGCATCCCAACCATCCCCTTCACCCCGAAAGCGCAGACGCAGGCCCTTCCTCACCATATTCCTATTCTGATTCCGCCTCCATATCCGCATAGTCCACCAGCAGCAAATACTACCATAACACGTTCTTCCCCGGATCGACCGAATTCCCAACAGAACACAGCCAAGCATTTTGCGACTTGTCCATCTCTTCTATTTAGCATACCCCGAATCCCACGACACACTCCTTATTCACTCCCCCAACTATCCACTCTACAGCGTCCCAAGCCTGCGTACAGTTTCCATCGACCTATCCTCAACTTCTGGAGCCGGCAATGCAGTGAAAGTAATCCTTATGCTGCTTTGCACGAAAGCCAAAAAGTTGGAAAAGGTAGAGATGAGGTTCGAGGTAGCGACTGGACTTTTCTACTAACAGGGACGGAATGTGGCTTTCCGTTCGTCAGGGATGGTGTTAGAGAGGGTCACCCCTGTGATGACGGAGGAGAATGCGGTGGAGTTGGAGTATGGGTATGCTGCTGGCAGTTCGGGCTGCGAGTGGCGGCTGTTCGGAAGGGGGATGTGGACGGCGGAGGCGGCGAGGGGGTTATTGCCTGTGAGGGAGGAGGAAGAGATTGAGAAGGTAGAGGAGGAAGGAGGAGAATACGGAGACTAATGGAAGTGCAGGGACTGGCGTTTCCATGCTGGCTTTGGGCATTGGAGCTTTGGCTTTGGGAGCTCTGTAAGTTTGAGCTTTGCTCGAAGTTCAAGGATCGAATTTCAAGCTTACGAACCAAAATATCTCCCTCTTGCGGATGATAGAGCCGTAAGACTAGATGGATGTCAGCGTACCACTGAATTAAACGAGGACACTATAAAGTCAATCGAAATATATTGCAAGTCAAAAGTTCTTTGGGTCAGAAATTCTTGAAGGTCAAAATCAGTATTTCATTACTCCTGACGCTATGCCGGCTCCCCAAACGCCCACCAATAATGCTATGTACTGTACAATTGTGACTGCCCAAAGTATCTCAGGGTCTAAAGTATCCCTCCTCGTGCCTCCGGCTCTGGCTCAGAGTCACCGGAGTTGTATGGGGAGTGGTAACCATTCTTGGACTTCTTCTGCGGAGATGCGTCGGAATGGGGCTCGGTGTCAGCGGACCGCTTTCTAACACATGTGTTTTCTGTGTAACTTGGTGGTGGTTGTGGCGAACGAGATGGGCGGTCGTCTTCCATTGCCTTCATCTTCTTACTCGCAGCTTTGGAAGCCTGCCGTTGGTTCTGTGCCAAACAAGATCTTAAATGCCTCGACATCACCGCAATCCTGACTTGATGCTTGCACTTCATACATTTGACATTCGGGTTGTTCTGAAGTAATCGGCGGTCGGTAGCATCCGAAGGGGTTGGTGTGGCTTGACTGTCAGTTGGCGTGTCCTGACTATCCTGGATTTGGCTTCCACTCTCAGTTGGAGTTGACGCTGGGGTGGCCTGTCCATCAATTGGTGTGTCCTGTTTTCCACCCAGCTTGGATTTGGCCTTTCCCTTCGCCTTCGTCTGTCCCTTCTTCGTTGCCTTTCCGTTGGGAACTTTCGTTCCGTTGGCTTTGGCAATTTGTGCAGCTTTGGCGTCACTGGCATATTGCTGACCAAACACATCGAAGCCTGCCTTTCGGATGAATGGGTGTTTCTGACAATATTCCACCCCGGGCTCCGGCTCCTTCGCTCCAACACCCGTGGTCGGTTCGAGTAAGATGGGCAGGCCACATTTCTGGCAGAGGGTTTGGGAGACGGTAGAGAGTGGGTTGCTCGTGAGGAGGACTTCCCCATTCTTATAAGTTGCGGCATCGGTCTCGACTGTAGGAGGAGGAGTGGCGGTATCTGGAGATGTAAGGGAGTTGTCTGCTTCGGCGGAATGTTGAGCTGCCAATTCTTCGACTGCAATAGCCGCAGATGCAGCTTTCGACATCTTCTCCTCTCGGTGGACTTGGAGAAGCAGGTCATGGAGGAGATTGTATGTGACATCGTCGAGGGCATTGTGGGCCTTGAACTAGTTAGCATTCAATTGAGACTTGTGAAGAGCAGGCGGCAGAGGAAAGGAAAAAGAAATAAGAACGAATGAAGATATAACTTACAAGGGCCTCTTTTGTGACCTTGACCATGTCGTTCTCGGTTTCTTCGAAGCTGGATGCTGGAATAAGACCATGAGTTGGAGAAGTTTCCTTCCCGGACATCTTGAAGTGCACGCTGGCGAGCAGGCTGATAGGTAATCTGTTGGAAAAGGAACGACGGAAATGGAGAGGATGAGCGGATTGCAAGAAGTTGCAAAAAGGATAGAAGAGTGACAGTGAGAGGTCATTTTATATTCCTCTGAGCAATTAGTTACCGTGTAGCATTGTGGGATAATGTTGCTATTGTCGTGGTCTTGTACAATACTTTTGCTCCCGGTTACCATGAAACCGACTGCTGTACTGGCAGCTTGCTATTGTGCGGCCGCTTCGCCGCCTCAGAAAATAAGGTTCTGGGCATGGCAGTAAAAAGGGGCCCCGCTAAGCCCGCGTCATCGTTAACACCGTTGACGGCAGAACACAACGAACATTCCTCGAATATGGCCGCAAATTCATAGTAACACTCTCCGCTTCGCGAGTGCGAATAGGCTCGAGAACCAACAAGATAAAACCACAAGGAAAGGAAAGATACTCGCCATGGACACCAAGGGCACGGCGAATGCGCCGAACACGCGAGCTCAACAACCCAGCATTCGATCCTTCTTCCAGCCAAGACAGCCAAGTTACACAGCGCCACCAGCTGCTGGTGCCGCCAGGCGCGAGTCTCCTCTTCTCCCAACCTCTGCCATTCAATCAGTCTCAGCTTCACTACCGAAAAGTGCAACGTCAACGCTGCCGCCGCAAGCTGCGATTTCTCCCATTGAAGAAGTGCATATCCAACCCTTGCGCCGCATCAACGCCCTCCTCCTGCCAATCAACTACCCCGACGCCTTCTACCACCAGATTCTTTCTCCAGACGCGCCGATCAGTTTCTCACGCATCATAACATGGACAGATCCGTCTACTTCTGAAAAGAAAGTGGTCGGCGGAATTGTATGTCGTATCGACCCCGCGCTTGCTCCAGATTCGACACCGCAAGTTCCAAAGTACACCCCTGATAGCCACGACATTTACATTCAAAGCTTGGTATTACTGTCACCATACCGTGGGAAAGGGTTGGTAGCATCGGCGTTGAAAGATGTAATCGATGTCGCGACTTCGCAGACTGAACTAAGAATCGCAAGTTTATATGCGCACGTGTGGACCGAGAATGAGGAAGCTTTGCAGTGGTACTCGGCGCGGGGATTCAAGAAGGAAGGTGGGGTTGTAATTGGGTACTACCGACGGTTGAAGCCGGATACAGCGTGGATTCTGCGGCGAAGACTCACGACGACCGACCATTTGGATTCTGGATCAATGGCACAATTGCAAGATCAAGAATCCTCTTCCTCCGCCCCATCGCCTTTCCTCCCTCCACCAACCCCCCAAAACACCGCGGTCTCCACC
>AYLM01002864.1:0-14915 GCA_001625345.1 Cairneyella variabilis | reverse complement strand
TTTTTATGGTTCTCGCTTAAGTGGGCCATGTGTGGTGGCCCCTACTCTTATATATACGCACCACCCAAGCTATTTACACGATTTACACGACAATAGTTATATATATATCCGTCAATAAAACAAGTCTTTTATCGCTAGATGCAACAAACAACATGCCAAAATCAGACCGTCAACAAGATACAGGGTTTACCACCTCTGCTTTTCTTCCTCCTTTCATCTTCGGTTGAAATTAAGATATCGAGACTATGTCTCTGGTCAGCTTACTGTATGTGAGAAGGGAAGGAGGAAAACTTACACCCAAAAACAGCAGAATCAAATTACTCCCAATAAACGCAATCAGAATCCCCAAATCCCTCCACCGGTTATCAAAGCTCAGTTCCAGATTCTCGTAGAATTGGTCTCCAAGCTTATATGCACAGTATTGACAAGCACTCGTCGCATTGTCCACGAGATATCCTGCACCTCCGCGCTCGAAGAACGCACTCATGTACTCGCCACAATTCTGCCACGAAGGAGATGTGAAGTGCTGAAGTTCGTTGGGCGTGCACGTTACTGTTCGACCGTGAAGCTCGGTGACGACCATTCCTCCGATGAGACGAGTGAAGGGGTCGAGTTGGTAGAGCCACGCGCGCCAGAATTTCGGGATTTGAGGCTTCGGGATCGTGACACCGCAAAATAGCGCAAAAGTGATAATGATAAACGGATTCAACAGCGCAGAAATAAACGGCGAGGGGGTTAGCGCTGCGACCATTTGCCCCAGCGTCACGGAAAACAGCTCAGTAGTAAGTACCATGAAGAACTGATACCCAGCCCTGCTCGTAGCGTGCTGGAATCCGGGCATATAATAAATTGGTAGAAAGAAGCCGACGGCGCAGAGGATGGAATACGGGAGTTCGGCGACGACGAGAGAAGACGCGAACGCGAATTGTCCGTACATTTTGGACGAGGCTTCGCGGTAGAAGATCATGCGGGACATGGCGTATTTGGGCTCGACTTGTGCGAGGATGAGCGCGGGGAGGACGGTCACTTGG
The DNA here is from genome assembly GCA_001625345.1 of Cairneyella variabilis. Classification (NCBI taxonomy): domain Eukaryota; kingdom Fungi; phylum Ascomycota; class Leotiomycetes; order Helotiales; genus Cairneyella; species Cairneyella variabilis. The sequence continues at coordinate 13,884 of AYLM01002864.1, read as the reverse complement.
AAGATTACGAAGACGCGGTATTGTAATGACTGCCGGGAATCGTTGAGGTTGAGGTAGGCAAGCCCGGTGAGCAGGGCGATGATTACGTGGTTGAAGAGGCGGGTGAATCCGTAATTGGGGGAGCGCCAAAACGCGAGGTTTGTACGTTTTTGTACGGTTTTGAGTTGATGCAACAATGGGGTAGCGTATTCCCGTTCATCGGTCTTGAAGTTCGATCCCACGGCTGCTAGGCGCTCGGCTTTAAATTGCGAAATGCGGTCTTTGATGTTGGCCAACTCGGGAGATTCAGAGAATATGTCGGCCCAGTCGCGATCACCGACTCGGGGCGATTGCCCGGCTCCTATGGCGTCGAGCATGAATTCTGCAGGGTTGGCGTCGGGTGGGCAGGAGGCGCCGTGGCGGCGGAAGTAGTCGAGGAGGACGCAGGCGTCTTTTCCTATGTCTCCGAAATAGACTGTTTGTCCGCCTCTTTGGAGGAGTAATAGACGATCGAAGTTCTCGAAGAGCGCGGCGTTCGGTTGATGGATTGTGCACAGGATTGCTTGTCCCGCCCCGGCGAGCTTCTTCAGGAACCGCACAATGTTGAATGCGGATTGGGAGTCGAGGCCGGATGTCGGCTCGTCGAGGAAAAGGAGGAGTTCTGGCTTAGCGGCCAGCTCGACGCCGATGGTTACACGTTTTCTTTGCTCGACGGCGAGCCCGGATTCGGGGTCGCCGATGATGGCGTCGGCCATGTCTTCCATTTCTAGCAAAGAAAGAACTTCTTCTACATAAGCGTACTTCTCGGACTGCGGCACTTCGATCGGTTGCCTGAGGTCAGCGGAGAAGCGTAGGGCTTCGCGTACGGTCTGCGTGGGCTCGTGAACGTCGAGTTGTTCGGCATAGGAGGTGCCGCGCTGGAATGCGGTTCCTGGGGCGATGCCGTCGACGAGTACGTCCCCGGAGATGACGCCGATGTTCTTGCGGGCGGCGAGGACGTCGAGGAGTGTGGTTTTGCCAGCTCCGGAGGCGCCCATCAGTGCTGTTAATTCACCGGGTCGGACGTAGCCGTAGATATTATTGAGTAAGCGAAGTTCTCCTGACGGTGTAGGTACATCGTAGTTCAGTCCCTCCCACGTCAGGACAGCTTTCGAGTTGATGTTTATTTCGGACGCGGCGGAGTCCCCCTTTGTAGCGCGCCGCTGGTCTCGCTTAGCGACCAATGCAGCGTTCAATTCCTCGCGCTCTTTGTTGGGTCGTTGGAACGTCTTCGCTGTGTTGCCGCCTGCGCCGAAGGTCAAGTATTCGCCAAGTACGACGTTGCTGAGCAAGAATGCGCCAATGAGCGCTATGATGATGCCGAAGTTGCGCCAGAGTTCGCTGGGGAGGTAGGAGAACCCGTCCGTGATGTAGGCGGAGCCGGAGACTTGATCGGTTCCTGCCACGCTACCAGCGAGGGTGCAGACTTGGTGCGCGATGTCGGTATAGCCTGGTCCTGAGGGAATAAGGGATTCATCAGTACATGTCAGGCTGAGACGGCTGAACTCATTCTCCATGAGGGCGGAGAAACCGAGACCAAGGGCGTTAATCCAGTAGATCCACCTAAGCCAGACTTTCTCGCTTTGATACTGGATGATGTATCCAGAGGTAATGACGAACATGGTGATGATCGTGGCGGCGAACTTAATAGCGTAGTCAAAATCTGGGCATAAGCAGCCGATGGTTCGGAAGAAGAGGGTCATGGCTAGGTAGCCGCTGACGATGATCAGGTAGAAAGTGAAGAATGCTCCGGCGTCGCGGACGAGGCCGCACATGAAGTAGACGATGATTGAGAATACTAGGATCTGAACGGCTGAGAAGCACAAGTCGACGATAATTTGGGCGATCCAGAGAGCGGAGGGTCGGTGGAAGGTATAGGCCTTGTGTTTGTTGACGATGGGACGGCCGATCATGGTACTAGCTAATTCGGAGAATGCTTGAAAGGCGTTGAATAGCAAACTGATAAAGAGGAGACCACCACGTGTGAATGCACCGGCAGATGTTTTAGGAAGATTGAGCCATACTGTGCCGAGAACGATGGCGATGGTTATACTAGTGATCCAACTGACAACTAGCGAGAACTTATCTTGCCATTTGATGAGGAATTGTCGTTGCATCAGCGCCCAGACTTGAAGGTAAAACGGAATGCTGTAGACGGATTTCGTGGCATGTTTGCGCTTGCTCTCGGAGACTGCGGTCATGAAATCGGCGTGACGCTGCTTGTCTTCAGCAATAGTCTTGCGATACTGGGTCATCTGCTGTTCTAACTGCGTTGAAAATTTCGAGTCGTTGAATGCTTGAGCGAGGGTTTCTGGGCTGTGGGGTGCGTTTTGAGCCGACCTTCCTTCCGCATATTCACGCTCAAATTCGTCCGTACATCCAGTCAAAAAGTCCGGGGTCGTTTGTCGGGGCTTCTCCTTGAACCCTAGTCCCTCGAAATATTTTCTCGCTTCGCTTGCAGGACCAAAGTATACTTCTCGTCCAGCGTCGATTACAAGGACTTTGTCAAATTGCTTGTAGATGTTCTCACTGGCTTGGTAGAGTGATACGAAAGTGGTCGTTTTGTAGATGTTGGTCATGATGCGGAGGGACTTGGCGTAGTCGAGAGCTGTGGAGGCGTCCAGTCCTCGTGTTGAGTTGTCCCAGGCGCATACGGTACCGGACGTTACCATCATCTCGGCGATTGAGACTCTCTTTCTCTCGCCTCCAGAGACACCTATATGTCATCAGCATATGTAATTTTGAATTTCCTGTTCCGTCTCCTTTGAGCCCCATCGCGGATGCTTTTGACCCAGCTTGGGGTCAATTTTGAGTTCAAGACCCAACTAGCCCGCAATTTCCATGGAGCAGCCTGCATTCATTTCATGCATCCTTATCTCGGAGAAATCTTGACGGGGAGGAAATCGCCTTATTTTCCTCAACCTCTCGCCATTTTGGGCGGGACCCAACGTCATGAGCATCCCACGCCATCGATAACCGCACACATCCCAAAACCATTAAGAAATATCCACACATACCTCTCACAAACGGATTTCCCACAATCGTATTCCTCGTATGCTCAATATTAAACATCCTCAACAACGTCGTGATAACCTTATCCTTAAAATCCGCCTTCCCCATCCCATGCGGTCTCTTCCCCGGCGTCTTCGTATCCAGCGCAAACCCCAGCGTCTGCCCCACCGTCAGCGTCGGATGATGCACATCGTCTTCTTGATTATAGACCGCCTCGCCTCTATACTGCTTCGCAAATGTCTTCGCATCAAAAGGGCCATACAGCACTTCACCATTTACACCTGTATACCCGAATCGCTGGTTCGCTATTACTTTGAGGAAAGTGGTGCAGCCGGATCCAGGACGTCCGAGGACGAGGACCATTTCTCCTGGGACGACGAGACCGCGGAAGTCTTGCAGGATGTTGACTTCGCGGCCGTGTTTGCCGAAGCCGAAGAGGTGGTAGGCGGTCTCGAAGACATTGAAGAACGAGACGAAGGCGTCAGGGAAGGTTTTTACGAAATTGGTTACCCCACCTGTGCCAGAGACTGTGAGGTTCTCCCAGATGACGCCGATGTGTTTGGATTTTATGCCAGACTCTCGTTCTGCCTGCAAAAAGTCAACATTAGAAACAAGACAAGGGAAGACGGTAAATGTGAAATGAGACAGAAATGGGCCAATTTGTAATTGCAGAAAGCTTTAAGCTCGCATTGAAGCTTGTACAAAAGCCAAAATCCAAAAGTCCTTACAATATGATTCCCCCTTAAAGTATGCTCCAAATCAAAAGGCTCTTCCTCCGTCGCGCTCTGATCCGAGCTCACCACCGTCTTCTCGACATCTTTCTCTCCTTTCGCCTTCGAATGCGTGCGGCTCAGCCTCCTACTCGACTGGCTAATCCCACTCAACTCCCTCTGCAGCGTCGCAAACTGTGCCTCCGCATCCTTGACATTGACACCAGTATCTGCGTGCGAAAAGCCATTGGGATTCGCATGTCCGACATCTGCGATGGTCGAGATCGAAGTTCGCGCAGTATTAGGTGCAATGGGCGATTCTTCCAGCGCTTTGGAAGGCTCGTAGGTTTCTTTCTCAGGGTCAGACATCCTTCCCGTCAGCGGCGTTCTCGCCTGGGAAGTGCCGCTGCTGCTGACAGGCTTCTCCAAGGCCTATGCTTGTCGAAAACGTATAAAAGTAAGAAGGTTAATAAACTTCTGAGAAAAGTAAAGGAATGAGATGAGGGTTTCCGTAAGCAAAGAAAAGAAAGGATTAAAGCAATTGGCAGAAATGTACGAAGACAAGAAGAGTGTGAAGGCTAACAACACTGCAGTGAGAATCAACAGAGCACAATAATTCTATGGAACAGGGGACCTTGGAGGTCTAGCACAGCTTGCTCCAGCGTCCTCGGGCTTAAGATCGGGCTACGGTTCTAGGGCTAGAGTCCACTTGAAGCCTGGAGCCAGCCCACTCCGCGCCGCAGAAAGAGCTGGTGGGTGAAGTTAGACCAGTGGGTCATACGGAGTAGCAACACCAAAACGTTCCTGTCCGTCTTTTCCGCAACGCGTTACTGTGCGAAACGGCAGCTCCATCTTCCAGGCATGATATTGTGGGGTCATTTTCAGGCTGCCTTTTTTCTTTTCTTTTTTTTTTTTTGGCTGCGTTTCGGCGGAAGGCCAAATTTTTGAGTCATTACGGGCTTCTGACCATGAGGCTACAGTCTCAGGTTACACAGCATGAAGGGTTGCAGTTGCTGTTGCTGTTGCTGTTACTGGCAGCGCAGCTACGGTGACTTGAAGTTGGCATTGAAGGCGTTACGAGCCGTGCGAGTGGGTTGGACTCGATAAGACTCATCTGATATGTGATATCACTCATGAAGTTGCTTATTGCTCACTATCGGCCAAGCTGCTAGCAAGAAATTGGTGCCCTACAGCCCGCTCTTACATGCCTAAATGAGCTCGCCGCGCATTCATCCTTGCTGTGTTGCCTTTGTGTCAACCTCAGGTTCCGATTACCGATTTGAGCGGGACCCAGAAGCTGCCGGCTGCCCAGTAGCTAGGTTAGGAAGTGAGATGTGGTCCCGTAGAGCTTAGAAATCAACTTCGTTTCCTGTCCACCTTGCCAAGGCTCCACAGGATGAAATCCCACACCGCTTCGACTTCCCCGACAAAAAGGAATGCTGCAAGTCAACCTGCATGTTCAACTCCAATTCATGGTGCCGATTGGTGAGGTTGTGCGTTGGTGGGAGTGAGATTCGGTAAGGCTGGAACTCCGAAAGCCGACGAGGCTGCAGACGCACTGGGCTCGAACATCCGACGTCTTGGTACGTGGACGCCATGGCAATTGATGCACATGCGCATCAAACAAGGCAGATACTCGGGCAGACATTGGGAATGCGATATGCAACAAAATGCCTCCGTTGAGAGGACACATCTCTATTTCAACATCATTCGAATCGTGCTGTGTTAAGAATCTGACATCTCGCTCATGCAACGGTTAATGGGATGGTCCTGGACGAACTGTAAGCCACATAAGCAGTCCCGTCCTTCGTCGAACTTTCTTTTGCAAGCCAAGTGGTATAACAAAGTCGTATGTTTCCTCTTCATATCCGGCTTGGAAAGTTTCCGAACAGGTACGAAGTACCCGAGAGAATTGGTAAGCTGACGGGTTAGGAATCATGGACTCAAAAGCCCAAGCACATCCGCAGTCCGCGGCCGCCGAAAATCCAAATTATTTGAAATCCATTTTGAACGCCGCCTTCTACTTTCTGAAATCCCTTCATGTTCGTCATATGTACATTTTGTATACCCAAGTCATGCCCGCCGTCCCGAATGCTACTTCGTCGCTTCGTCGGTGTCACTCTCGTTGTAAATGCGATCGCAATCCAAGCTTCGGCCATCAACAGGCAGAATGTCACCGTCTGGGAGATCGCCTCCATTGCCCTTGTCGTCCATTTCCTGGCAGAATTCTGGCCATAGAGTCGACAGTTCCGTATAGCTGGATTCTGTCGTTATCAACAGTCCTCCGAGGTTCGAGTTTGTAAGATTATTGATGACGTCCGCCTGCATCGCATCATCGCCAGTAAAGTTGTGAATGATGTATATCGAGTCGGCCAGTAAGTCCCAACCGACCGTGTCTAGAGTTGATATGTTGAATTTGTCCCACATATTCTCGAATATGATGATGTCGTCTGCGAGGGTGTAGTAGGATGGGTCAACGGCGACACCAGGATTGAATGTAATATGGCGCCGGCCGAGTCCCAGAGCTGCTTTCGCGAAGGAGGAGACGTTACTCAGGTATGAGAATGTGTCGTTGTCGAGGAGAGACGGCACTTCGTCGAAAAAAATCCCTTGAACGGCATATGAGAAGCTTCCCCATGCGGCGTATGTGGTGACATCTGCCTCGACTGCTACTTGATCTTGATCGCCCCAAGCCATTGGTACGTATCCCAGTGTTTGTACATTTGTATAGTTGTTCAGCGCGTCGAGAGCGACCTGGTAGTTGGCGTCTGGGTACGTATCGACAAGGTTCGGCGCAATGACTACTTGGAAGTTCAAGTCCGGATTTGCTGCTATCTGTGTAGTAATTGCGCTCCACGATGAAGATTTGTAAGGGTACAAATAGAGAGGAAGAAACACGAACGCTGTGTTGACCATCTTGACCAAAGTGGATATTGCCCGAGAAGATCAACTGCGTGCAAAAGAAAGTGGTTTTGAGTCCTTCAAGAAAATGAGAGAGCATCTGTGCACTGGAACGTACTCACTCCCCATTATGCCTATACCTGATGTCTGAGAAGATATGAAGAGTACGCATCGACAGATCTGTGCAGAATATTCTTCAGCCTGAATGGTAGATTGGGACTTCATCTGATACAACGTGATCGGATCCGGATGCATGTTCCTAATTCCTGGGAAGACTGGATGATTGTAAGTAGCATAGCAAAATGTCAGCGTCGAAAGTCGACTTCGTATCGATTGGTGGTTTGAAATCAAGTTTGATAGAGAACGAAGAGACAAATGGAAGTTAAACATTGGAGCGTGGAAGAAATGCGTGCTACGGCGGACGCTATGACCACCTTCGCCAAACTCCTCGACGTCGTCTCATTTGATCGGCACTCTTTACGACACGATTAAATGTCCGTTAAACTTTCTTCAGGCTTCATTACCGATTTTCACTTTCATGATCGACGGAATGTGCTATGTGGTAGCTCATAGTAACGTTTCAATCATCTCCAACCTCTCCAAGTCGCGCTCCCACTTTCAGATGCGCTCAAAGGCGGGGAAGTGTTCTTCCGGATAAACAGTCCGCAGGATCGATGCGTCTAACTACAGCCCAGTATTGTTGAGATTTACAATTGTGGTCAGCAGTTAGTCCTTGATAAGTATCATGGACTTGCAGTTCTTGGGACGGAATCCAGTTCATTGGAACGGGCAACTCCAGATCTCGAGTGTCTTTCCTCATTACTGTTCAGATTCAGGCAATCCCCATAGCCGATTCGTCATCATGGTGTTACAATGGATAAATTACCTGTTCCTTGCAGCTTCGGCATTGCCTCACGTGCAGTCTACAGTATTGCAGCCTACCCCACCAATGGGCAAGTAGCCCCTGATCGCTCTGTAACTCTAATCTGATGTTTTGAAGGCTTCAATGACTGGGCCCGTTTCGAGTGCGGACTGAATGAATCTCTGTTCGTTGAGACTGCACAGGCAATGGTGAAGGATGGGCTGTTAGCAGCTGGGTACAACCGCATCAACTTGGATGACTGCTGGAGTACGTTCAAACGTGCTGACAATGGCTCAATGCAATGGAATCCGGAGAAATTCCCGCGTGGTCTACCATGGCTGACCAATTATCTGAAAAATCTTGGATTTACGCCTGGAATCTACACCGACGCTGGCAACTTGAGCTGCGGAGGATACCCGGGTGCATTCGGCTATGAAGAGCTTGATGCCCAGACTTTCGCATCATGGGGTTTTGAGTATCTCAAGCTTGATGGCTGCAATATGCCAGTCGACTCCGAGCCAGAGTACAAAAAGGTTTACCAGAAGTGGCACAATATCTTAAGCAAAATGGACCCTCCAATCGTCTTCTCGGAATCAGCACCCGCTTACTTCGCTGGGGCGAGTAACCTGACCGATTGGTATACCGTCATGGATTGGGTACCTAAGTATGGTCAGCTTGCTCGCCATTCGCAAGATATCCTTGTCTGGAATTCTTCGGCGTATGCATTCGAAGCTACTGTCACTGGCTGGGAAAGCATGTTGGCCAATTATGGGCAAGAAGTACGGTTGGCTCGCTATCAGCGTCCTGGCTACTTCAACGATCCAGACTTCCTTAATGTGGACCACTTCGACTACACTCTCGACGAGAAAAAATCACACTTCGCGATCTGGTCGTCTTTGTCAGCTCCTTTGATTATCAGTGCTGATATCCCGGCGTTAACCGCAGACGAACTCAAGTATCTTACGAACAAGGAAATGATCGCAGTCAACCAGGATGTACTAGCTCTTCAAGCAACTCTTGTCAGCCAAGACGGCACTTGGGATGTGTTGACGAAGAACTTGGCAAATGGAGACCGCCTGCTCACTGTCATCAACCGTGGTAACTTTACCGCGAGCTACAATGTCTCGTTCGAGAGAATCGGCCTCCCCGCTCTTCCAACCGTTTATGTCAAAGATCTCTGGACTGGCGCATCGAGTTCTGCTTCGAAGCTGGTGACAGCAACAAATGTGCCTTCTCATGGTACTGCAGTCTTTCGAATTTCAGCGGCTGGTTGTCCATGCGACATTACACCTACAGGAATGATATTCAACACATACTCTCTGACTGCCCTGAGTGCAACTTCGAACGGGATCAACTGGGCGAGCGCCACTGCAGCCGATGGCCAAGCTTGGCAGGCCAGAGAGGATGGAACGATTAGGAGCCTTCTTAACTCCAATGAATGCCTTACCGACATGGTGGGCAAAGTTACAATGTCTGCATGCACGGGAGAGAAGAGCCAGGAATGGGACTACCTGTACTCTGGGAATGTGAAGGGTCGAAGCTCGACGCTGTGTCTGACTGAGGCGGCGGACGAGAGTGTCATAACTGCTTCATGTTTGTTCGAGGGCAACACTCAAGTATTTGGGCTACCAAGTGGAGTAAAGATTATAGGAGGCTACAGTTCCATTTTTGGTCGCTGAAAGACAAGGATTCCAAGCATTAGGTTGCTACCTATATTCCGTAATCATACGAGGGTTTTTCAGACCATCGTCTAAAAGTCGAACTTCTCACCTACCAGCTTCTCACTCAGCTTCCACAACTTTTCCTGATTTTCCACACCACTTGCCCATTCAGGCAAGCCATCGATGCCCTCTTGCACAGTGCCGTTCTTCAAGTATGCACCACTCTGGCCCTCAATCTCCGGGTCTAGCGCCGCAACCAGCGTTGTCGAGCATCCTTCTTGATACGTCTTCTGGGGATCACGCTTAAATTCGCGGCCCCTCTCTTTCTCTATTTCTGCAGCGCGAGCAAGCCCTTCTTGCAGAAGATCTTTGGAAGTTTTCATGTGGACTTGGAGTCCCGAAATGATGGCTGAGTCTCATGTTAGAAGTGGTGGAGGAAAGAAGCAGGCATGACATACATCCAGGATGCAATGAATACGAGAACCCTCCATATTTCTTCAACTTCCTCGCAAGTGCACCAGCGAAGAGAATATTCGCGGTCTTCGCTTGTCCATACCCATCCCATGGGCTATATACTTTGCCGTCCTACTCGGTCATTCGTCGTTAGCAAGTGCTCTCTCTTTCCCAGAGAAGTGGAACCTACCTCAAAATTCCAATCCTCAAACCTCACCCCATTAAACGCATGCGCACTACTACTCACATTCACAACTCTCACCCCCTCTCCACTCCTCAAAATCTTCTCCATCAACAAACACGTCAGTAGGAAGTGGCCTACGTGGTTCGTGGCGAACTGCATCTCGATCCCATCTTCACTCTTTTCGTATGGGCACACCATGATAGCTGCATTGTTGATCACGATATCAATATGATCAACAAGAGAATTGATCTCAGCAGCCGCTTTGCGCACGGAAGCTTGCGATGAAAGCTCGATGGGCACGAAGTAGACATAGATTGAGGGATCTTTAGCGTAAATTTGGTCGATGAGAGGCTGAATTTTGGAGAGCGAGCGTCCCGCGAGGATGAGTGTTGATGGAGAGCCGTTGGCTAGGGAGAGGGCTGTTTCGGCGCCAATGCCGCCGGGTGAGGGACCGGTTATGAGGACTTGAGTGATGTCAGTTTGAAGTTGGTGTGCGAGAGGCGGGGATGAGATGTACTTGTTTTGCCTTTAACTCGGTCTTTGAAGGCTGAGACGACTTCGTTGCCTGTGCTGTTGAATCCCCAACGCGCCATTTAGAGATCAATGAGGATTTGTCTGGGCTAAGTGGCCGGCTTTCTGGAGTTAGGTTCTGGAGCTGACTTTGCAATGGTGTTGGAATCAAGTTTTTGGAGTTATTTAAGTTGAGTTTCTGAGTGGAATTGCACGATGCTCAAATGGCACCATCGTCTTTACTTTATATCCTTTTCGCTTCCTTGAACCAAGTTTCTGAATGAGGAGTAGTGGCGGCGGCCGATGCGGGCAGACGCAGGCGGACAGGCGGCCGCATGCCGGATTTGCATCAAAAGTCCGTTCTCTTAACTCCTGTCCATTGGAATATCCGAATTCATATGTGCAAATGTGAGGACTTCATTCATACATGTCTTTGTGGTTCTCACTGTCATTGCAAGGGATATCATAGGTTTTATTCAATCTATATTTTTACAAGTTTCTAGTTCCTCTCTTTACCCAGCAGTCGAAACTCGCTTACGACAGCGAAGCGAATGTACCCTTTTCAGTGTTCCAATTGACACAATTCAATGATTTCCCTGGGACTGGGCCTGGACGTGCCAGATAGTAGAGCTCCAGGTGCTTGGGTTCCAGAAGCTTGGGTCCTGAAGGCTTGGGTCCCTGATGCCTGAGCAGTGTGTACTTGGAGCGCTTGTTGCTTGATTCCCATTGACTCTTTGCACGCCATTCTGGCCATTGATGGCTGCCTCATTGACATTCTTTGTTCGAGGATTTGATGCAATCTCTTCAACCCTTTTATTCTTCCGTCTCCAAAGAGAGTGACCTATAGTCGCGGCTTCTGTATCGCTTCGTCTTGTCATGTCCTCTACTTGTACAGTACTTCGGGAAGGAACCAAGAGGGCGCTGCCGCCAGGACCATGAAAGGAATGAAAATAAGCAGCCGAATCCCGAGAGACATTTCTTGATTGCCTGTAGCTCATCAAGCTTTTCGGCACAATCGAAAATACTCCAAGAGAATTGCGGGATTTCAAAGACACCGTCTCAGGACCGCAAAGGATTTCGTTGCATTCCAAGCCATTTTTGACTCCACCAAGACCATTCCTATTGATAAGGTTGGTGTGAAAAGGTACTAACGGACGATGAGACAGTGTGATTCTCTTCTCCAGGATGAGAGGGCCACTCAACAAAATGGTGGGGTCGTCAGCCCGTCCTTCGGCTACCTGGACAATTCAGAAGAGCAATGAGATCAAAAAATACACTAAGGAGATCGAGTCCCACTATCAGATCATCATAATTCCGGTCTTATCTATCTTAAATTCATCCATGCTAAGCTCAATAATGTTGTTATAACCTCTCTTGACTCTAATGGCCTGCTGACTTGTCAAACAGAGCAAAGGGTGGATTTGTCGAAGTACAAGCAACAACTCCTCAATCTCCTGAGCGCATCACAAACGTTTCAGTCATTCCAAGTGATGAGCTTGGGCATCTTTCTCAACTTCTTCATGGGTTGGAAGCCAGTCACAACAACAGAATAGCTGTACCGCTGCTCCTTGACCTCCAACAGACTCTGCAGAGAATATGGGAGACACACGACGCACATATTAGTCAGATATTGGAAGATGCTGGTTTGATAGGTACGAGCTGCATTTTTAACCCTTTCAAAATTGTACTAACGGGATGTCCCAAGTTTAAGGTACTCACAATGGCCGGCGACTATCTTTGACATATGAGCCAGCTCCGACAACACTGTACGGCTGAATCCTATTTTGTGTCTATGAGAAGGTCTTAAAGATTCTGATCTAATAGCAGGACACTTAACAAAGTTTCAGATCAGCACCACGAGTTGAAATTAGAACGTGTGCATATTATGGCTAGAACCGACAAGACTCGTATTCTCCAATATCAGAATGAAGATGCGACAATGCATGTCACTCACATTTGTATTCCAAGGCTTTCTGATTACTTGAAGTCTAAGAATTAACCTATCTTTGTCAGAAAAGGATCTATCCCATTTACACGAGAAATCTATCCGACGGAGGTGTCGTTTCTCCAATCACATATCTTAACCATTTTCGACAATCAAATTTATTACAATTATGACCCTTACCCATGATACAAGTTCAACGATACAGAAGCGTGCAAAAAGTTTCTGCCGACCTTTCGAGAACAAGAGGTCCTTGAAGTATTGGAGCCTGTCGGGATTGAAAGAGATGGGGTAACTATATCTCGCTGACAGGTCGTTCAATTTTGGAGACCGGAAGAAGATGGAACAAACTTGTGACCATGACAATTCTGGAGAGTTCTAGGCGATGGTCGAACGCTTAAGGGACGCGACTTGAAGACTTTCGAAAGGGACCTCTAATACTATGGCTCTTGGCCGACGAAGTACACATGTGACCCATCGAAGACATTGGTTCCTTTCTATTCAAAGTCAAGCAAGAGCTTGCGCATCAAATTGGAGACTATAGAAGGTTCGTCTACTCCCCCTTTTCATCTTTCAGCTCCAAAATTAAATGTCCGATCAGAGGCCACAAGACTCAAGAGTCACTGGGAGCTGATTCACCCTTCGAAGCAGCCATCCATTCTCTATTATGTTTTGCCTATAACATGGATCTGTCGGTCCTGGTAGCTGGTTTGTGGGAATCCGTGAATGAGGAAGATGGTACCGTGCTGGTGGTGCGTGGGACTAGGTTGTGAGGGTTCGCAGTCGATGTAGAAGACGCGGGCTCCAGCTCTAACTTCCTGGAAGAGGTGCTTCCATGGGCCATTGAGGACCATGCTTGCGGTACGTTTGCAGGGGGATGAAATTCAGCTTGGAAGAATATCTGATGGGACTAAGTAAGGCAATATATGAGAAACAAACAACAAAGACAAGCGTTGCCGTTGTGGATTCATAATGCGTCGCGCATGTTAAATTCCCATGTTGAGCGTTATCAACAGCGTCATTGTTTTCCGCTTTGTAAGACAATGACCTTTCAGGTGGCCATGTTCATCAATCTTATGCGAAGTTGGCAGTCAAATAAATTTATATAAGAAAAGGAATGCTTTGAATAGCATAAGAAAGCACAAATGATAAGCGGTTGGCCTTCATACTACGCTTGAGTATGATTGTGTGAATTTACTTCAACTTGAAGTATTGAGGATAGAGAGTGCTAGCAACATGGCAAAAGCGTTACGTGAAAGAAGTGAAACCATTTGGAAAAATTGATAGAAAGTGAGGTTCGTAGTGAAGACTGTAAGCATGAAGGTAGAGATAAATGAAGCGAGAATGAAAATGTGGAGGAATGCTTGGAGGATGAAGGAAGGTGAGCAGAAAGCTGAAGGACGCACATGTCAATGCGAGTCTTGGCATCTTTTTTATCAGCCGAAATAAGTTCCCGGCCCCTTTTATTATCTTCACTAGCACCTTTAGCAACAATGACAGCTCCAGCTCCAGCTCCTGGCGAAACAAGCTTGGCAAAGCTTCTATCCACTCTTCAGGTCAAGCTACATTCCGAGACCTTCGTCTTCCTCACTCTTCCACATGCAGAGAAACCGCCATCATCTCTCGATGTC
>AYLM01002860.1:0-25625 GCA_001625345.1 Cairneyella variabilis | reverse complement strand
GGTCGCATAATAAGTCCGTTCCCCCCCCCTTTCCTCCCGACCCCAAAAAATCCGGCCACCTCGCTTAGCTCACCGCCACTCCCCGCTCTTCTACCTTATATAGTTATTTCTCAACAATGCCTTTATTAATTATTTTCAAATTTTGCAGACACTTTGAATCAATTATGAAGCGCTTATATACTGAAGAAGATGTTATGCGAGCGCTTGAAGCAATCGCAAATGGTGCATCTACGCGAAACGCTAGTCTGGATTATGGAGTTCTAAGGTTTACTCTTTAGGACCGAATTTAAGGTATAGTCCTATTTATACGCAGATTAAGGAGTGCATCTTGGCTATAGGTGTCACGACTCTAGAATCAGGTCTATTGACGATTCTAAACTAATGAAAGAAGGAAGGAAATTTTGAGGGCAAAACCTCAGAATAAATACACAACTAATGTCAGCCTGGGCCGTTCCCTTTGCGCAGTCTAGAATGTTCCCCTATTCTGCGGTCGGCTAGTAAAGCGAGGCAGCAATGGTAAGCTAAGAGCTAACCGTGACAATAGGAGTTGCACTCTCTCTATTAGTTATGTTCAAATGGAAGACAGTCCAGTAATAGTGGTTCCCTACTACTTTAGATATTTTCACACATTGGCAGTTTATTGTAACTAAAAATAACTGGACATTAGACGCTATAGCCTTAGAATAGCTCTTTAAGGTGTTCATCCCCTTGATAGCTCCTTAAGACCCATAAGAGCCTCGATTGCTTATTTTAGATGGTTATAGAAGCTGTGAAACTATAGAGTTTATACAAAATGCTTCGACCATAATATATATCTCTTGTTTCTACCGCCACACTCATCATACGTTCTATACCTTTTGTCAGGGCGGTGGTTCAGAACCTTGCCCTAACTCCTCACTATATCATATGATCCACCATGCGGCTATATAGTCGGGGCTTTTCCCGTTCCTTCTTCTATCTCTAGCTTTAGATCTTTGTATAATAAGCATTCGATTAATTAAGTCTTTACCCTTTTGCCTGCGTCTTCACAGGGCACGGATTTATGGGTGGCCTTGCCTGACTCTCTGCTGGCCCATTGCTGGCATTAGTCAGTGCGTACATTTGGTTGGCGCCTTGCTATCTCCTAGTCATAGGAACAGGTCTTATTACAAATCAACAGCAAGACCTCAAGCCAAGCTATCTGGAGAGAAGTCTTATTAGATACAGTAGAATGCTCTGATCTCACAACTTAGAGTCTTCTACCAGATAAGTATTAGTAGTGTTAGTTTTTCGCGAATGTATAGAGTCTAGTGCCTTTCGCGAACCTAATTAAGGCTCCTACTGTGATTTACAGGGCTGCTGTCACAGAGCTTGTTGCTACCATGATTCAACTAGTGATATGCACAAATATATTAGGATAACAGAAGGGAATTCTTCACCGGAAAGGATCTAGTATAGAAAGCGTGGGGCGATAATGCAGGCTTTTTGTATCATCGATAACTCACTCGTGGTTGTTTCTCGGAAGCGGAGCTTGGGGTACCAAGTTTTGAAGCGGACACTACGAAGTTCAAACCTAAATATTATGATGACATAGAGAGAAATTCTATATCAGTAGCGTGGAGAATTTCAATAAAATCTTGGTGCATCGCCCTCCAACTCCTACACTTCGCCTTCTACTCCTTGATCAAACTTGTCCTCGACCAACAGCATTCTCCTCTTTTCTGAATCCAAGCCTTAACAATGGATTCCTCAACTGCTCCTCTTTCTCCCTATGTGCGCAAGCGCAAATTCCGCTCTGAGATGTCCGAAGGATCCATGCAGCAATCCCAAGCAGAGTTAGAGTCACTCAAAGCACGACGAGATATAACTCCTCTTACAAAGTCGCAAATCGATCGCCTCATCCTTAAGTACAGTGCGCTTCGCGAAGTCGATCCTGCAAGTCCTCAATTCAGATCAATCAAGAGAGATATCCATAGTATGGAGGACAAACTGGAGGGGCATCTGGAGAAAGATCGGAAATACAAGGACATTCTGCGCGAATTTCGAGAACTCATCAGCATGGAAATGCTCCTTAGATACGGAGACTATCTGAAGACCAATTTGGCGTTTTTGAAGCAGAGATGCACGCAATTGGCGAAGAAGAGGGTGTTGGAAAAGGACTTTTTGATTGGCAAGCCGTGGAGAAAATTTTTGACAGAGCTGGGTGCGGAGGAACACAAATTGCGCAAGCATGAGAAAGTATGCCAGAAAGCAAAAGATGCAATGACGGAACAGCCTGCAAGGCCCGAGACACCAATTCTGAGCCTGGTGGAGGAATTGTGTGGAATGATTTGCTGGTGTCCTGAACATGCGATATTCGAAATGTACGAGTATCAGAAGAGAAACGACACTGCGCATAGCGGCCTCGATGCTGCTACGTCGGAGAGAGATTACGATTCGATGGCAGATTTTGTAAATCAAGATAAGAAGACGATTCGAAAGAGAATCTTGCTTCTCGGGGGAGGCAATGAGGAGGAGGAGAAGGAGGCGCAGCATGAGCTGCTTAAAGCTGTCGAGATTTACGAGAAGAGATATTTTAAGTTCGTGAAAGAAGAGGATGGGGAGGTCAAATATGAAAAGAGCGACGCGGAAATTGAGTGGGAAGCTGCAGAGAAGGAGAAGAAATTAGCGCAAGAGATGCAGCGCACAAAATTGGCAGACGCGAAAGACGAAGTCCAAGCACATATCGATAAGCCTTGCAACTTCATGGACGCCTACGAGATAAAACTGAAAGAACAGTTGATCCGTGATCAAGCGGAATTGAAAGTTGCAACCGACGCGTTCTCGATTGCCCGGCAAAGGCTCAGTGCAGCAGAGTCAAGCACCAAGGATTCTTTGGCGAAATTGCGGCAACATCGAAAGTGGCAGGCAAAGAATGGCGAGATTGATGAGATGTAATGCATGGAGGGCGGTGGGTAATGGTAATGGAAGCGGCAGAAGAATCTAAGTGTACTTGATAGACCGATGAAGGGCAAAAGCATGAAGAAATAACTTCTCTGCTTCTTTAATTGAAAATTCTGATTCTGATTCTTTTGAGAAAATATGTCTTATCCCCTTAACTGCCACGCATCGCACACTACGCTAGCGGCCGCTAGCTTATTCTAACGACCTCTTGAGGTAGAGATCCCTCTCTATGCAAAGTACGGAATTGTATAAAATTTGGATGGCTTCTTCTTTTGTTTCTAAATAATATTTTAGAGAAGATTGGGTCCGATTATCTCTGAAATTGAGTGTTTTAGAGTAGATGCACGAGTGAGTGTATTTTAGTCAGATTTTGGTCCGACTTAAGCGAGTTGTAGGTGTGCGATTGGCAGTTAAGGGGATACACAAGGATGGGTATCGGATTGCTGAAATCCCCTGAACGCCTGACCGGCTTATCGTATGCTCCCGCTCCCGCTATTACTCCCAAATCTGTGCACTTAGACCTCTTACGATCATTTATACAGTTCGTGACCTCTTTCCATAACCCAATACAGCGCCGAATCTTGTCCAATAAGATCTCAAGCTTCTGGTACTAACCTTATTTTGTTGCACAACGACAGAAGCTAAGGTTTTCGAATCCCAGAGGTTCAAAAATTTCCTGCCCGTGATTTAATATTCAGGTCTCTAACGCATCAGTTCTCTCGACGCTAGACAACGTAGTCGATACTTATCTTCTGCATATTGCTTTGAATTGCTTGAGGTCGAACTCGAATTGGGGCTTCACTATTGGTAGATGTGCTGTAGACCAAAGACATTTCCAATCTAGAGCACTGCAAGCATGGTTGTGACCCGCCTGCATCTTCTCTCTCTCTTAGAATTACGAAAGTCTGAATAGTCAAGGCAAGGAGTGTGCGCGAAGTGCAGTAAACCGGATGGCAGACAACATAGGGAAAATCAACAAGAGCGAATCAAATTCAACTTAAGATTATTCGTAAGTACGACGAAAGTACTTCTGCTGCTAGGTGGTCTAGAACACTCGTCTGTCAAAGGATCTCAGCAAAGAAGAGAACTTGAGATAGTAAGGCAAGGTCCTGATCCAACGCCAAAACAGACAAGTCACTGGACTGGGCGATGAGAGATCTTTTGAATCTGATGATCTGATTCGAAGCCTCCTCAAATCTGACAACTTCGAGTTCAGCCACCATGGATCCCCTGGTTTCAGGTGACGAATAGTGTAAAGACAACATCTCGTGCATTGCTCCTCGATGCCAGCAAGCACAACTCACTCACAGCCCTGCGTCGCCCATCATCTGACCTTGCACCGCCGTACTCGTACTCCTCATACGCTGATACGGCCGGGAAAGTCTCTCCTCGCAAGATTGATAATCGAATCGATCGCGTGCTCAGACCACCTCTCACGGCTCGACTCGCCCTCTCCACTCATCTCGGTTCCGGAGGTAAAAATTTTTGTTCCCTCCTGGGTATCTAATTCGTTGGTGCTAACATCCCGGATCTTAAAATGCCAAATACCGAGCGAGGGCTGCACAATTTTATGCACGCACTTCCGCTTTCCTTACCAAGTCCACCGTTGATTCGTCGCGGAAGTCGACATCCACAATAATTTCTGACTCTTCAGGGTAGATTTTGTGCTCAGTAGTGGAGTCCTTAAAATTTGATTTTAATTTGACGGTGAAGTTTTTTTTTGGAGGCAGAAAATTTCGATGAACAGTGAACAGGCCTTTATGGTTGGTTTTAAGCTTGACCAGTTTTTCTGGGCAAGTGATCGTGTGATCCGTTGATGATGTGGATGCGAGTGCTGGCGCCTTGGGATTGGGATATTCGATAACATTGCACGATCAGATCAGATCAGCGGTGCGTTACCGACAATTTGGCAGCTGAAGGTGGTGGGAACATGATTTGATACTCGGTATTTCTGCTGTATGCATGATGCCAAGGTACAGTACCGTCTGCAGTCTGCAGTGGTACTGCCATAGGCTTCAAAGCTACTTTGAAAGGCAGTAAACTGGTCTCAGCGCCTTGTTTCCTCCGGAGTGGAAAAGGGAGAAGAAAATGCAATCTGCTGGATGACATCAGCAGCGATTTTGGTAAGCATCTTTCTACCAGTCCGTCGTTTCGGCGGGGTCTATTCTGAGAAACGTTTGGCTTTGCCGCTGCCGACGGCGGGTCTGATAGCGGAGTGGAATAAAAGCGAAAGAGCGAATGGTAAAGGGGGCCTCGGGATTTACAGAAGCAAAATAAAATATGAAACGCATAACACCGTATTCCTGTATTCCGCATTTTATCAATTGCTTGAATTGAAGGTATTTTGAGTTGATTGTGCATTCAGTGCATAGGGAGCGTAAATTGTGTGGAATTATGAAATATGAAACTGTAGATGCGAAGCTTTCTGCAATGTGCATCTTCGAATTGTTTCATAGTTTCACAACCGCGCAATGGCCACCGAATGAGGCTGAGGACTTGCCTCGGATCTCCAAGACGAAGCACTCCTTACACAGCCTGAATTCAATTGCGCTTCAAGGACCCTCAGCCCGTTCCACTGACGTTGGTTCTCCAGTGTAACCCCGTGCTGCTCCCCGTAGTGTAGACCTCGTGTTGAAAAGAGAAGACGAGAGCTTTTCTGAGTGAAGAAGAAGAGAGGGGAGCTTTATAAGTGGCTGAGTTGCGGTCTTGTGCGTGCCCCTCTCTCTCCCGTGGAAGCCTTCGAGGGTTCTAATGTCTTTAATATTGAGGGAGCATGCGCGGCCTGCATCAACGTGGCTTGGTGTGGAAGAAGCAGAGTGGTGAGGCCGCAAGAACGTTTGTGATATGACGACGACTATTCGCGAATTCAAAACCGTCGTCTTGTCGCAGGTCCAGGGGATCCTCCGCATTTGGGCCCTTGGGACGGATGATTTAGATGCATCCCGGAAGGCGACATTGAAAGGCTTACCGTCGACATCGATAAATACGGACAAATTGCGAGCGTAAAACTGGTTAACGTTCTTATGTCAGAAAGGAGGAATAATTCCAGCGACTGAAGTCGATGCGACCAGTGAGACGATGGCATTCGCTTTGTACGGATCGCCGGAAGCTCTTGCATATGGCGCGTGAGAATTATCAAGGCCGTTATGGCTTACTGGACAGCACCTGCAGAAACAGCACACGATCACTCATCGGGCATGTAAATTCACATCTCGATGACTGCCGAGAATACCGAATCATTCCAGCCTGGCTCAATGATGTTGAAAACTTATGATTCTTAACTTTGAAAGTTCTTTGAGATGCTCTCCTTTCTGAAAGCATAGGAGAAAAGGGTCTAACTTTGAATGCAGCCGCACGATCTGCACACCCTTACGATCTGCACACCCTTTTGAAAGTAGCTCTAGGAAAAGGCTCTCTCGCTGAGCTCTTCGTCCGACGCCGAAATCTTACAGTCGACGCCCGCGAAACATTCTCCTTCCTGTGACAACACAATTATTAAACTTATTCCAGAACTGTAGTATTATGTTAATGGCCATCCACTTACTCTAATATCCATAATATCCTTTCTCCAAGCATTGCCAGTCAACGGATCCGCAAGGACCCCAAAAGCCTTACCAAGCCATGATTTGACCCCACACAGAGTTTCCGATACTGTGAAAACATTCTCCAGCCCAAAGACCATATTTTCGAGTTCATTTTGTTTGATTGACTGATTCATCGCTGTTGCTGCAATTCCGGCAACTAATTTATGCACCTGTGGCGGCCATCCTCCAGGAAACGCGATCACCAGCTCGACGTAGCAGGAATGAATTCCCTGGGGGTAATGACTGTTTGCGCTTTGCATAAGATGATTAAGAACAACAGTCAGGAAGTCAGCGTAGATATCCCGTGGTTGTTTGCCAAGAGCATTCATCAGTTCATCTCGCTGTTGGCGATGCCGTTCTGAGATTGCAGTCTGGGTCAGCAAGTCCGCTGGATCCAGGAGTAATAACTTGACGTTCTCAACCGCATAGATGTCCTCGCATGAGGTATGCATATAAGCATCAAGGTACTCTTGGGCTTCAAACCCCCAAGCTAACATCTCCTTCGAGGCTTGAGAATAGATTTGCTCGGTGGGCAGGCAGTAGTCTCCGACCGACTTCCGGTTGCCGCCAGGCCAGTCCGTAACAATAGTTACTTTGTCGTTTCCGTTCAAGAATGTTTCGATTTCTCGAATCAGTTTTCCATCTCTATCAAGGCTGTCATAGGCTTGGGCATGGCCGGCGGTCGTCCCTGCGGTACCTAGCGCCCGTAAGAGTACAAGGTATCTGCGTATCAAATATTCATATCTTATTTTACGGCTCGGGGTGGGCAATTCGCTTGTATTCCTAGGTAACTTAGACCCTTTCGTAAAATTGTGGCTTAAATTGCGCTGCACGCCAAGGAGCTAAATCAGTTTAGAAAGGCGCTCTGCCATCACAGAAGGTTGCGAAGACCGAGCATCCGTTTCCCACCATCACCGCCAACATCTTCACCCCTTTCCTCTCTGCACATCTCTCAGACCGACTCGAAGGTTTATCCGGCAGATATCGACTTCATGTGCAGCTTATAGTAGGCCTCGACAGTCTTACCGATATCCATCTTCCGCGTCTATCCGTCAGTTACTTTTAAAACGACTCCGGAGTACCTGATCCTCGTGCAAGAGAGCGTCACAGAATCTCGTCGACCATGCCAGAGCCCAATTACTACGCGTCGACTTCGCCGACAGCCTTCACGAAAGCAAAGATCCCGTTCTCATGGCCCTCGATACCAAATCCCATTTCCAGGCGATTTCGTCGACGGTTACGGTCCAAGTTCCGGTCAGGACAGTCGCCTACCTCCTCGATAGCGTCGCTACAGACATCTTTCAATCCGGCGGACTCAATACGAGCACTTAGAGCGCATAGATGGTCGTACTACGACGGACAGTATTTAATACTGATCATCCTAGGTATTTTCTCGCTCTCGATCAGTCAAGCACCTGGGCCGATGGTCAAGACGGGAGCAGCGTCATTGCTCATGCTCGCGCTCCTTATGCCAATAACAAGGCAATTTGCTTTACCGGTTCTGCCGGTTTTGACCTGGGTGGTATTTTTCTTCAACGCTCGGTATGTATTGTCAATTCTTTCGTGATGTGGATTTCTGCCGGTTTTGAGGCGTAGTAGGCGATGATCGCCAGGCGTCCAAATTGCAGATCCGGAAGGCGACGCAAACAGTGCTAACGGTGAAGATAGATTCATTCCCGCAGAATACCGCCCCCATATTTGGGTTAAGGTCCTTC
The DNA here is from genome assembly GCA_001625345.1 of Cairneyella variabilis. Taxonomy (NCBI): domain Eukaryota; kingdom Fungi; phylum Ascomycota; class Leotiomycetes; order Helotiales; genus Cairneyella; species Cairneyella variabilis. The sequence continues at coordinate 17,404 of AYLM01002860.1, read as the reverse complement.
CCGCGCTCGAGAACATCTTTTACGGTGGAAATTTGAGCAACATCCTCTCAGCACACCAGCACGTGGTTTTCGATGTGCTCGCATGGCTACCATATGGAATTTTGCACTTTGGCGGTCCTTTTTTCTGGGCAGGTCTGATGTTCATCTTTGGGCCTCCTGGAACGCTCCCAGTGTTTGCCCGAACTTTCGGGTACCTAAACATCTCCGGCGTGGTTATTCAATTGCTCTTCCCGTGCTCGCCACCGTGGTATGAGAACATGTACGGTCTTGCGCCAGCAAATTACTCGATGGAAGGTTCGCCCGCTGGATTAGCTCGAATCGACTTACTATTCGGCATTGACCTGTATACGACGAATTTCACAGCATCGCCATTAGTGTTTGGGGCATTCCCTTCATTGCATTCTGGTAATGCAGTGCTGGAAGCCCTTTTCATGAGCCATTGCTTCCCCAGATTCCGGGCTTTCTTCATTGCGTACGCCATGTGGATGTGGTGGGCGACAATGTATCTTTCGCACCATTATGCTGTAGATTTGGTGGCTGGCGGATTCCTTGCAGCGATCGCGTTCTACATTGCAAAGAGTAATTTCTTGCCAAGAATCCAAATGGACAAGATGTTCCGCTGGGACTACGATTACATTGAGGTTGGAGATGCGCCAAGCTCAGACGCAGGCTACGAGTACGGGCTCACGGTTTTGGGAAACGATGATTTTCGAGGGGACAGCAGTGATGAGTGGACGATAGGATCATCATCTTCGATTTCCTCGGGTACCAGGAGTCCGATTGATGAAAGCCAAAATTCATGGGAAGGCGAAACTCTCGCATCCCAAACTTCAAATACGGAACTCAACGAGGTTGTCGTACGGTGATCTCTACTTTCCGGAACCCCCGAATTTCAGCAGCTCCAGAAGACGACAATCGGCGTCGATATCTCCAACTCACGATTTACGGAAATCATCATGTTTACGGCGTTTAGCATATGAGCGACTTTCGAATCAGCACCTACCTCTTCTTTCTACCTTCGTGTCCTCCATTATCTCCGGGCTCTCGAATAAATCCCGCCCTGTACATAATCCTTCATCCACCAAATGTCCGAGAGCTTCCACCACGAGATCTGGAGTCGACCGAGGAGCAACCTTTTCAAATATACTTAATGATAATTACGCGCCGAGACCGAGATCGAGCCAGAGCGCGCACTTCGCTTCTTCCACATCATTCGCTTCGTTTCTCTGTACACTTTCTTCTCTTAGAAGTGGCGCAAGAGACCAAACTTCCACCAAACTTCGACTTTGTGCATACTACGATCTCTAGAGTTACCGCCACCGCTCGATTCGTCTCAAGGGTTTTAGAGGAGACCGAAGATAGAGAGTGCGCTGGGCTCGAATTAGGGACGGTGTACTTATGCATAGGCAGTAAAGACTTTCGCTGAATATAGACTTTTTCTTCGTACCCGGTATCTGGGCAGGCGGCATTCTGTTGGGTATCGGAGTACGAAACGAGCACCTGGGATGGAGTGTGGGTGGAAAACTGTCGCTATAGAATACAGTACTGTTATGTATGTTTTGTTCATTAAGAGATGGGGAGAGAGGCGCTTGAGGTGGTATGCAGCCTGATGGTGGTGGATGGGGAAGGAGAGCTCGCGACTACATGTCCGGAGCAGTAGTCGCGTAATCGAGAAATGGAAGTGATGAAACTTCAAAGAGTTCTTTTTTTGCCTTGATTCAATGACTGTTCAACATTACGAGATTACGACAAGTCGAGGTCGAAAAAAAAATGGAAACGCAAAACAAGCAGAACAGCAAAGTCTAGGATCAGCAATCTTCAAGTCGCAAAGCCTGGATGCCTTGGCTAGAAAGTCAAAGCCTTCCAAAAATACAAAATTCGTATAATAAGGCCTCACTATGAACCATCAACTGCCATCTCAATTCGCTTCTTACATTCGAGAAGAATATTTGCCCTCTTCAACACGATGGACGGGATCTCGATTCAGAATGCCTCATCCCGTGACCTCCCCCAAGCCAGCGTTACACACCATTTTGTTGCACATCGCAAATCTCTCCTCGTGCAAACCACGAGCGCAGCACATGGCTTAACGTAACATTGGATAATATTTGCACCAATCGATTTGGAGCGCGTTGGGTAAGGTTTTCAGGGCCTGGAAATTGAGGTGGCGCCTCGTGGAAGTGGGCTGATTTTGGTCTGGAGCGAGCGATCTGAGCGAGTTCTCGGCTATTTGAAGAAGTGAGGCAGGGGCCTCAGGGGAAGCGAGTGTGCCCCTTTTTGTTGCAGCACGGATTGAGAAAGCGAGAGGGTTGAATTTTTGCGAGGTTGAAGGGAACTTTCGATATTGAGTTTGGCGATGGGTTGGCATGAGATGGTTTGGTCGAAATACGATAATGACAGAGTTCTATGAGGCAATGTGAATGGTGGGCTTTGTAGGGAGAAGGGGAGGTGTAGCGAGATGTTAACTTGAAAAAAGGGGGGTGGTCGCGTCTTCTACCACTCGTGCAACCTTGTCTACTTTCTTAGCTCACCTCTCGTGTACTCTGACTGGATTTCCTTCAATACTTGTGCATCCTTATCTGGATTCTTCCACTACTCGTGTATACTTATTTGTTTCCTTCTACCTCTCGTTTAGCCGTATCCACTTTCCCATCAGCCCTCGTATGCAGATAGCAACCTCTTTGTTCACTCATCACCTCTCATGTGCAGATATTCACTCATCAGTTTGCGTGAAAGCTTTCTGTCTCTTCTAAACAGCGTGAACAAAGAAGACAACATGAGTGGCAGAACCCAGTCGATGGTGGAGTGCATATATCTTTCTTTGCTTACATGAGAGGTAGAGTCAAAGTGATGAAGTTTATAGGGTATCTTTCTGCTCAAATGATGAACAGCATGAATGCGGTAGAGTCAATGAGCCGTCTCTCTGTTGATACGAGGGACAGAATGAAGTTGGGGAGAGAGTTAGCTGACATTTTCTGCTGAAGGAGTTGCAGCAGAAGATATCAGGGGCCTTTATGGGTTTCTTTTGCCTAGATGAATGGCAAGATGAAGTGAGTGAGGGAGTTTAGGTCGCAAACTTCCGGCTGACTCAAATAGCAGGATAATGTGGTGGGTTTTGTTGTGTGATTTTCTGCTCAAACGAAAGGCATGACGAAGTCGGCAAACTCCAATGAGCTGTGTTTCTAGTAGCGTTCTATTTGGTGTTAGAAGAAGTTAGTCAAGCCATTCGATCAGATGGTCTCTTCCCTATCACTTTCGCCAGAGTTGAAGACTAAAGGTGGAAGAGATAATCAGGTATCAAGTGTATTTAGAGAGCGCACGAAGGCGTCCTATCAATCCATTCATATTCTATGAGCCTCGCTCCCTTCCATTCATCATCCATTCATCATTCCATCCATGATGCTCCGTGTTCACCTCATCTGCGAGAAAAATCCCACCCGAATAACACCAAGGCCTCAAGAGCCAGCCAGGAAGGCACATCGCCTTGAACTGATGAAAAGCAAAAAGAAAGCCACGCTCAAGAACGTGTCATCCTGTGCAACCAAAAATGTGACGAACCTTTTCGGAGTAAAGATTGTGGGTTGGAGATGCCTCATCGTCCTGATATCTTTGCTGCTCCCGCGCTCCACAGTCCTTTTGACGTTTCCGCAATTTTTCGCTTCTGCGCTTCGATTTGTGCTTCTGTCTGTCCCTGGCCCGAATTGCGTTCGATACCCCGCATTACTGTATCCACCAAGCCGCCGTTTGATGCATGAGTGCCTGTTCTTCCAGTGACATATCCGGAGTCTATGTCCATTTGACCATCCTCTCCGAGTCCCATACCTCCCACGCCAGAATCATTATTCGAATGCTGCAGAGGCTTGGCGCCTTTGGCTGGGTCCGTAGAAACGATTCCATCCATCATACCGCCAGCTCCTTCTCTCAGCTTGTTGATCGCTCTGACTGTGTCAATTGCTGCGTGCAATGTTCTTCTTGCGTTGAAATTCTTCTTGACCACCGGTAGCAAATCACTGCCCTTGCCGTCCTTGCCATCTTTGCCCATCGCATCACCCGCAACGAATGGATGGGAGAGCGCTTCATGTGCTGTCATTCGTTGAGTAGGATCGATTGTCAAGCAGCGCTTGATGAAGTCCCGTGCTTGTAAACTAACACCACGCCAGTATTCGATAGGTGTGAAGCTGTAGTCTGCTATCAGAATAGCTTGCATTTCTTCCAGGTTGGAGTCGCGGTCGAATGGCGTGTATCCACAGAGCAAGAAGTACGTGATCACACCAATAGCCCAGATATCTACAGGCTTGCCATGCCCAGTCTTCTTGAAGATCTCGGGTGCCATGTAACCTGGTGTCCCACAAGTTGTGGTCAAGACGTGAAATTGTTCCTCATCCATTATTCTGCTCAGGCCGAAATCGGCAATCAGTAAATCCGCATTGTCTTCGGGAGTTCTGAAGAGCAAGTTTTCGGGTTTGAGATCCCGGTGGACAATGCCATGATCATGTAGGTAAGCGACGGCGGACAATGTTGCTCGGATCAGGTCTGCAGCATCGGATTCGTAATAAGAGCCTTTTCGGCAAATACGATCGAAGAGTTCTCCACCTAATGCAAGATCGGTGACGAGGTAGAGGTTGTTGAGGGTCTCGAAGTAGTCGACTAGGGTAAGGATATTTTGGTGGCCCATGGAAACTCGTTTGAGGACAGCGATTTCATTACGCACCTAGACGCGGGGTCAACACGATACCAAGGACAAGGCTATGAACAACTCAAGACTCACCATATGCTCGCGGCCGGCCATCAACCTCTTGTTAATCACCTTTGCCGCATAGTATCTGCCAGTATCGATATGTACGCATTCCTTCACCACAGAGTATGATCCAGCGCCGAGGGTCTTGCCCGTCTTGTAGCGACAGGCTTGGACCTGAGGCTTAGCCTGCTGGCTATCGTGAGCGTTGTAGGAGCTCATAATCGTGTGCAGAGTTTGAATCTATTGCGCGCACTCGATGAGAGGGATCTGGTCACTCAGAGTTGTTGAGAGAGCTATAAGCACCGGTGATAAGAGATTCAACACTCGCGCGGGAAGGATTCGTAGATTCGGCGCTCGTTCTCAGGGAGGGGTTCCGATAGCTGAGATTAGGAATGTTTGTTGTGCACGCTCGAGGTCGAGGATTCGCAGATGCTCGCCGATAAAGACTATTGATCGTGAATATCGTTCAATTTACCATGCATCAGGTCAGCGACTTTTCAGCCGCTCAGCTGTTACTTCCTTTTGCCTCTGTCGTTGGCAAAAGGATTCGCGAGATCGGTGGTGATTGGTCATCTAACATTGGGTTTCCAGGCGGACTCTTCCGGCGCATGGACTAACTGGAAATAGACCTGGTGGGCATCTTCAACTTCATCTTCTTGTCGTCTTTTCTCTCCATCGACTCAAAACATCGTCTACGTTGCAGTAGCGACTTGATTAAGACAATGGGCATACTTCTCAATATTTCCACTCTCTAAGATTCAGGAAGTGGCAGATTCAGATTCAGATTCCATTCACAAATCGCTTTGCTTCCGGGCTTTGGCCGTTCTCCTTACTTTTCACCCCCCTTTGCACGGCAAAACTCAAAAGCTCTGCCCTACGGCATGACATGACATCGCACCTCGGCCGTGGCTCGAGGCTGTGAGGCACGGAAAGCCCGAAATATATACGAAAATCTCGTGCTTGGTCCGTTCGCACCCAAGGTTTTCCCACTGTGTCCCCTTGAAATCTCCACCGCACGTGAGTCCCCGCAGAGATATCCCTATTCAGTCGTGTCCGCGCGTTCATGCGAAAAAATAGCACCACCACAACCAGTGTTTGGCAGTTTGATCACCACTTTTTCAATGCGAACCCTCCACCAGTCCCTGGGGCTGTAGTGGCTGAGAACCTCACGCCACTCAAAACGGTTAAGTCATTTCCAACGCATTCGCGTCCCCAGTCGCGTTCACACATTGTTTAAATCTCCTGGTAGGTCTTGATTTTGTTCGCATTGTTGTATTCGTACACTCGTTCGCCAAGTTCTTTCCTTCGTTCTATTCTTGTTGTTGGAAAGGAGGAAGGCTTCGGAAGCTCTCAATCTACAATTGATACAGTGATGAGTTTCCAAGGAGGTCAGGGAGGCCAAGGTGGAAGTGGGACAGGAGGACAGTCGAATCCCAATCAAGCAACAACCACAACTGCCCACACAACCCAAGGCTTTACCACATCTACTACAGCGAATCACTATACGACAGGTACAACATCAACAGGTGCCGCAACGTCAACGTCCACTTCAACATCCTCTTCTGGGGCCCAAAAGAGTGCGGTTATCGGCGGGGTCGTGGGAGGCATTGCTGGACTGCTGATATTGTCCCTGATTGCCATCTGTCTACTCCAACGAAGGAAAAAGCGGAAACTAGCAGAGAAAAATGGAACAGTTGAGCCCGTCACCTACGGTGGACTCAACAATGCTTTCTCTGGTGTTCCATTCAATCGATCTCCAGGCCACTCTCCTACACCTAGTCAACACGATGCCTTCCTTGTACCAGAGCCTCTGTTTACCCCTACCACCAACAACACATCCCATTCCGGTCAGCATCTAAGAGGAGGAGCCGCCAGCATGGGTCAAAGAACAAGCGGAGGCGAGACCGAGATGGATCACTTCCTCCCCAGCTATGCGGAAAGTCAGTCTTCAGTGATGAATGGTCGGAACTCAGTGGGCCAATTGGTCACATCACATCACACTGGCTCTTCAGCGACCGTATCACCTGTCAGCCCTCAGGACTTTCCTCATCACGCCGAGGCTCCTACCATATCGCCACAATCTACCGGACTTAGTGGTGTACCAACATTCCTCATGCAGCAACACACGAGAGATACGATGGGCTTCCCAGTCGAGCCAACCGAGCATCCAGAATTTGAGGAGATCAGAATAGAGCCGCAAGTGCCTATACCGATTGTGTCGCCGACACCGCGACATCCTTTGGTCCATCAAGATTCTTTAGAGAGAGTTGTGAGGCGAGGCCTAATGCCCACGGATAGTCCAGCACCTGGTCCCATGAACCCTGGTCGATTACGAGTCTTGAGTCAAGAGATGCCGAGGGAGAGTCCAGTGCTTGGAGGCATGAACCCAGTACGGATGATACCACAGCATCCTGGCCCTGTGGCACCGAATCCCAACAGATGGGACCCATCGGCTGTTTCTGGACTGAGCAGAAACATCAGTACGAGAACAACTGATACCGCAAGCAGTATGGGTATAAGCATGGTCAGTGATGGAGAGCTAGATAGATTAGGCGTAGGGAAGAGGTCACGAGTTGTATAAATGATAGTAAGAGGTCTAAGGACACAGATTTGGGGAGTAATAGCGGGAGTGGGATTATTCTACGGGCCGGTCAGGCGTTCAGGGGATTCTACAATCCGATACCCATCCTTATTACAAGACATATTTCTTAAAAGAATCAAATTCACATTTTTCAATCGAAGCAGCAGAGAAGTGCTCTGCCCACATACGCACTAATTTCTCGTTCTGAAACCTGTTCCTGTCGCCTGTCCGTCTATTGATGCTTACTCTTTCTAAGACATCATCGTTCCAACAAGGAGGCAAATACAGCCTCACGACATTCTGCCCAGCCATCGGCTCAGTTCTACTCGGTGTCAACAGTGTTCATATCCCCGAGTCTGCAATTGCAGATGTCTCTGAGCTTTGTCGGGGTGTTGAGCAGTCAGGTTACACAGCATTCAGCTCACCAACTCAGCTGCCTCTCAAGGGATCCAAACAATGTGCCACCAACCCTCAATCGCTTGTGATATAAATATTTCGCGGGATCCAGATCGTTCTGAGTTTTCCTCAATTCCCATCATGGGAGCTGGAGCCTACTGGTAATTTATTGCAAAACCCAAGATGCTTCAGTACATCGCACCGACCCTGAGAGTCGCTCTAATTGCTTCGCTACCAAGGGCGCCCCAACTACAGAGACAATATTCGGTTCTGAAAGGCAAAAATTTTCATCACAGCCAGTACCAGACGATCTATCAAGCGGGGAGATGGCATTACCATTTTCAGGATGCACATATCAACAGGTTTCACGGCGACCTGACTAGGGATTTCCTCCACCTGGCTTCAGTTTTCGCATTGATTTTCTACTCAAGGGATTGCAGGACTGACACTAAAGTATACCTGCGATACCCCATTGAGAAGCTGCGCTCTCAGATACCCGAACAGCTCCACACGCAGATTTCGGACTTAGGTTGGCTCATTCACGACGGTGTACTCGAATTCGAGGCCAAATCGGAAAGTAACTCTCGAGATAAACGAGAGTCTATGGTAAAACGTGAGCGATGTAGTGCATTACGCTGCCTCCAAATCGATTCCGAAATCCACGTTCCAGAACCGTCCAGAGCACAAGGACATCATGGAACGACTTGCAAAACTGTAAGTAGGAATCTTTGGATTTTTATTGTGATTGGGCTCATTCATAATTGGCTAGAAAACAAGTGCAGGCAGCAGTTTTTGCAAACAAGTCTGAGACAGAGAAAACTCGCGAGGATGCCGAGCATCGTGGTGCGTCCGCGTACAAGAAGTAGCTGAGCACCGCTCCAAGCAAGGTCAAGCTGGAAATGGAACAGAAACCCTACCTTGCGAAGGGCAGGATGGGCAAGAAAAATCGCAAGTGAAGGTGAGGCACCTTCGTCTGACAACAGCTCTGCCTCATTCTAATGTCTGTGAAGTTTTTGAATCGACGTGCTCCGGTTTCGGACAAGTTACAAAAGCGTTTACACTGAAGCATTCGCAGCTGTCCCTGCCGTACAGCGCCGGTAGGATTGCATATGTTGTTCAATTATCGAAAGACTTCGAGATGCTCCGAGGAAGCCATGACTAGCATCTTGGGAGACGTTTCTAACCCTAAAGAAAGTCATGAAACCGGATGTGTGTGCTTGGAAGTTGTTCGTGGAGAAAATAATGTGACTATGAGCCTGCTCAATAATTAGGAGAGACAAGAGAGTCATTTTCCATGCTCAAGATTTGGGCTTGTAGGACGGACATAACTGGATTGGTTGGCAAGCCAAAGCAGGCAGCTGTTCAACAGTATGCAATCAAGCATTTAGTAAGTGTATGCCCAACACAAATGATGTTGGACTTAACATGAGTGAGTTATCAATGAAGACAGAAATACCTTTGACACGAATTCGTTCTCACTATGTGAGGTGGTAATAAGACCTAAACAAGATGCTAAACCAGAAAACCAAAATGGCTAACATTTTGAGACAGTGTATGAACAGAAATATAGGAGACCCTAAAAGGCCATTAAACAGAAACAATACCCCGAATCCAACCAAACAACGGCGCAAAACCCCCGATATGAAATTCTCATCAATCATCTCCCTGAGTCAAGGAGCCTCTCCCCACTATACATAATACAATCACCCCATCCAATTCCATACTCGCCACCTCATCCACATACCCCTTCAACACATAATACCTCTCCCGTCCCGCACTCCCATCTTCCATGAACACCATACAATAACCCTATCCAGACAAAACAGCTGACTTGCACTCGGCACACCGTCACTACACACATCACTCAACTCCAACTCATAATTCCCATCAGCAAACATCGGCCAGGTATTACTGGTCGATATGGTCGTGACGCAGTAGCCAGAGTTGGCATGGTAAAAGTATCCGAGGCCAGTGTTACAGTATCCGACCCAGGGCATGACATCCATAACGAGCCGATAGAAGAGCAGATTATCGAGACCATGGATGAAGAGTGAGGTTTCGGCGAGGAGCCGAGAGAGACGGAGGTCCCAAAGCCGAAGTATTGTGGCCCGATGTCGTAAGGATTTAGAGTGGAGGTGGCGAGGGTAACGAGACCGATCGCGGCGGGCGTGGAGTAGGGGCTCGTAGGACGGCTGGCAAGGAATGGGAGATGGAGTGGGGGTTGCTGAATGGGAGTGGCTTGGGGAGGATGATAACGTGAGTGAGGAATATTCGGTTGCCGAGGCTGCTTCTGCGCTACTGGGAGGCGCTGTCTCGAGGGACATGAGGGACTCGACGGTCTGGGTAGGGGAGAACGCTATCTGAGTAGGCGTCCAAGGTAGTGGTAGTTGGTGCAATGAGCCTAGCGGATGATGTTTGGAGGGACATCATACTGCTCACTTCAAAAAGCGTTGTCGGTTCAACAACACTGGAGAACACTGCGGACTCAGTTATGAGCGATGAAGTCATGGTTGTCTCGATGCTGGTCATTACAGGAGGGTAGTGTTGCCGGAGGAACGCGAGGTCTCTGTATTCTTAGTAGAGGACGTTGCTAGCCGACGTTGCTACCCAGTCTTTCGACACAGCGTTTCACCTGAGCAGCTCAGCAAGTCCTCGTCATTGGGTGCTCCCTGGAACGAAGATGACGAGTACTGGAGCCTAGACTGCTTCCTTCGGGGACCACACGAATTTCGTGGTGGCCGAAGATCTGAGTTATGTGAAAGCACATTATCTTGGCACTTGCCAAACTCAAGAGAAAATCTCACCGCTTGAATATAAGACTTACGGCGCAGACAAGAGCGACCGAGGGTAATTTCCAATTGTGGCGGTTCAGGTATTGTATTATTCGAGTTTCCTCTTCGTATGTGTCAAAACGGTCCTAATGCCCGGATCCAACTCCTTCATCGCCAATATCTGTTCAATCCATGCCCTTGTCTTCTTCGAAAGATCCACCCCGCTTTTCACCTTTTCCATCGACTCCTTGAGACGGTCCAAGGCAGATCCAAGGGCCATTGGGAACTCTGCAGAAGTTGGTTCGATCTCCACCACGGGTTGTTTGACGTAGCAGAAGCAGGACGACGGATCCGTGGGGTAAGCTTCCATCATGCGATCAAGAACGTGCTGCAATATTTTGGACAAGCAACGAACTTGAGTGAAAGACGCAAACATATCGAAGAAGTCCTCAGCAGCAGAAGCGCAGAAGAAAGGCTGCTTGCAAGCGGCATCGAAGATTGCGAGTGGTATTGCGCCATTGAGCGCTGGAGTAGTCATTGGGTCCTTCACAGCCTCGCCATCAACCTCCACTCTTTCAAGCATGCTGGCCCGTAATGCGTTGGATTCGACCTTGGGAATCGCAATCACGTCTTCCGAGGTCGCAAAGCCAGGATCGTTGGCAGTCTCGTCTGCCTCTTCAGAAGTCTCCATTGAATTGTCAATGTCCAGACCAAGGATTTTCCGCCTGAAAGCAATCTTGGCGAGGTATATCATTTCGAGTTTGGCGTACTCAATCCACAGATCCCTACTCGTCGTACAAAATCGTGTTCCCCTCTGCATATAGCTTCTTGCGCCGTTCATGTCTGCCTCAGCCTCCAAAGTCCATCGTGCTGCGTACAGCCATAATTCTGATTTTGTAGGATGTAGTCTAATGGCAGATGTCAAAATGGACTTGAACTTCTTCGTTGCCTTCGCGCGTCGAGTGTACTCCAGGTATGAGACCCATAGCGCCAAATCACCAGGGTGCTTCTGCGTGCCTCGGTCGAAAATATTGAAGATTCTCGCCTGCCCAGAATGCGACGAATTGCTCTTAATTCGTAATCGTTTGCATCGCTTTTGACGAAGTTTCTCTAAATTGATCTCCCAGGCGGCATACCGAGCAAAATCGACCGGTTGTGTGCCTCTCCCCAGGACTTTATGTTCGAAGTCGGATCGCTTCTTCACGAGATTGCGGATTTCATCCTGTAGAGGGATCAGTGGCTGATGATTCCAACAAGGGAAAGTGGCCAACCTCATTGAATATTTTCTTCTCCTTAAACTCCTGAAGTTGCGGAACTGCTCGTTCCAAATAGAACTGGGCTTTATCACTTGCGCCGGACATTTCGTGCTTGTTGTGCCTCTGCGAGAAACTCCCAAGACGATTTTATTTTCGATTTAAGCGGCCGCTTGCCGCCCGCCCGCATCTGCCTAAACAGGAAAGGTACGCTTCGTAATAAGCACGCGACGGCCAGCTTTCATGGGGGAAAGCTGCTCTCAAGAAACAGTCTCTCAATTTCTTTCGCGTCAATCTTTTGCTACACCAATTCAATCTCCTCCGGATTCTCGGATGACGCTCCTTTGGATGTGAACACCTATCTGCTTGCAATGGCGCCCAAGTTTAAGGATGGCGATGTTGTTCTTGCGTTTTCTGGCAAATGGGTGTCCTGGGCACATACCGCGGTTGCATATGGTTTGTGTATATTTGGCATTGCTCCGGATCGAGGGCTAATGCGCCTACCTCATAGCTGCTTTCCTGAGTGCCCTAATTGTTGGTGTCTCACTGCATTACCACAAGATTGTTCAGAATGAATGGTACGGTTATCCTCAAGAATGGTTCCCCTCCGTCTCGTCAACGATTGGGGATCGCTACCCGGAAAGATCCTTCTTTATGGTCTTTATAGCTATCACATCAGGTAAGTGAAGCTTGGAATCAGTGGCTATTCTTCGACTAAGAGAGTTTTAGGCCCTCGATTCGCGCTCGTCGGATTATGGTATCTTCTGACTGCCCGGCCGAACTCGACACTTCCTAAATTCGTTGCGTTCATGGGCGTATTTCGAACTCTGACATGCGGTGGATGGACATATGTTACATCGACGGATGACCATAACTGGCATGACATCTTCATGATATCCTACTTGGTTGCGACACTTCCGTGGACATTGGGTTGCTTAGCTTTGAGTCCAAACAACGCAAGAGCAGTAAAGTATCGGAAATATTTCGCGTCGGCCTTCTTTGGTACTCTTGTGCCTCTAATTTATTTCTTCATTCAGCATAAAGTCCACAGGGTTCCAGGAGGTGAGCATTGAGATTCGACTTTACCTCGTTCTGTGTGGTACTGACTTTCTCCGCTAGCATACACCACATATGCTTTCTTTGAGTGGGCTTTGATTTTATTTGATGTGGCTTTTGACGCTGTTACGGCTCTTGACTTTGAAGCATTTGAACTGGTTGTCAAGGACGTGAAGGGAGTGAGCAAGGGGTACGTCCACTGGCTTCCGAAGTAAACTGTGTACTCTATGTATTTCAACGACAATACATGATCATGAATTAATTTTAATGACTTCTGGTGTAGAAACAATAAGATGGTGGCCGATGCAGTTCTTGAGAAAGAGTGCGTGACCCCAAATCCCCGCAGTGCAATTTCATGCTAACCTAACTTCAGGAGGGACAAGCAAGTCAACCAAGTCTTTGGCCAGGCATTTTCCTGGAGCGAAGCCATGGATGCAGTGGCAGATGTCTACAATGGGGTATGATGCCTGTTAGGGTAGTTCGGGATATACTGATCATCGTGCAGTTCGTCTTCTGGTCCATGCTGACCTCGCTGGGACTTCTTGTTTGGTGTGAGTATCTCCAAATGTATTACGAGGACTTCCTCTCTGACTTTTGCAGACTTCCCACTATGGCACATGGGTATTTCGGGCTATGAGGTGATGGTCATGTCAACCGTCTCGCCTTTCCTCCTCGCTATTCCACCTTTGCGTTCATTGGTGGTGAAAAATCTTCGAGTCTGCCACTTTCTCGCCTTATCAGGGCTGCTAGCTTATCAGGTCACGCATCCAGTCTATCGGCTCTTCACTGTCGGCTTCGCCGTCTGGATGTCATGCCTGTCTTGGGCTGCAACTTGGTACTCCGAAGGCGGTCAACCAGGGCGGCTGGAATCGAAGATCTCGGCCTGGACTATTGGCCTTATTGCCTCTAGTGTAGTAAAGTTTGCGTGGCAGACGAGTAATCCCATATGGCCGACGTCCCACGCATCGAATGGAGGATGGAATGGCGTCGGCCTTGTGCTTGCTATTCTGGCAGTCCTGCGCTCTACGCGCAAGGCTCCTGTGGCTGGCAGTGAGCTTGCGATTCAAGGGCGGAATGAAGGATCGTCCGTTCTAGCTGGCTTGGGTCTTGGGGGTCTTTTCTTCGGTCTACATTCTCTACTCTCGGACTCGAGCACCATGATCCTCTGGGTGTGGGAAGGTTACCCAATCCGAGGCCCAATCTCTGCTCCGCATGGAGCCTGGACTATCGCCGCGATGGGCGCAGGTCTTGTCCTAGGACTGTTCAACGAGGACATTGCCCGTGGCTGGACTTTCTATGGAATTGGCTGCGTTGGTGCCGCCGTGTTGACCCTCTACAGCAACTGGACTGGATACTATGGTGCTTTGTTGCTAACTATTTATCTCATGGGTGCCTCAGTACCATTGATCAGTTCTGCTGCCAGAAAGAGCCCTGCCACTACTTTTGGTCTCGGATTCCTGGTTTATAATTTCATGGTACTCTTCCATGTCTGGGTTGTGGCATATGCCTTCGTCCCTGGAGGGCCTCTAGTACGTGAGCATACCGACTGGGTTATGGCTACAACCATGGTCCTCATCGGCTGCGGAGTTTTCACCGCCGTATCCTCCACTCCTGCAGCCCAACGGAGAAGATTCAATGCATACCTCAACTCACGCAAGCAGCGATCCTACTACCTTTACGTTGTTGGCCTGTTACAACTTCTTTCCGTATCGATCGCATATCTGCGTTTCCCAACATATGACTACGTGCCATACCACAAGGACGACAAGATCCTTACGGCGGGAATCTGGACCATTCACTTCTCTCTTGACAATGATATGTGGTCTTCGGAGTATCGCATGCGGGACGTCATCAAAGAGCTCGAGATTGATGTTATCGGACTGCTCGAATCAGATCTCCAACGCATCATTATGGGCAATCGTGATACGACGCAGTTCCTTGCGGAAGACCTAGGAATGTACGTTGACTATGGACCAGGACCTAACAAGCATACCTGGGGATGTGCTCTCTTGTCCAAGTTCCCTATTGTAAACTCAACTCACCATCTACTTCCCTCTCCTGTTGGTGAGTTGGCACCCGCAATCGAAGCAACCCTTGATGTGTATGGTGAGATGGTCGATGTCTACGTATTCCACTCTGGTCAAGAAGAAGATCCTGAGGACCGAAGACTCCAGACTGAATACCTATCAAAACTCATGGGAGCTTCCCCTAGGCCGTCGATTCTTCTCTCGTACTTGGTAACAAAACCCCTTGAGGGCAATTACAATACATATGTGTCGGAGACGAGTGGAATGCACGATATTGATCCCACTGATTGGGACAGATGGTGTGAATACATCCTCTACAAGGGACTGAAGCGAACTGCATACGCACGAGTGAGCAGAAGCACCATCACAGATACCGAAATTCAAGTTGGCAAGTTCTTAATCGGGCAGAAGGAGAGCGAGGTTGAAGAAGTAAGAAATACACGGGTGGACGAGTCGCAGGTCCCCGAAGGAATGCGCTTCCCACAGATGTTCAGAGGAGAGGGAGTGAGAGGGCACAGATACCATGTGTTCGATGAGCCACGGTACTTTGCCTAATCTAATGATGCCCTCTCCACATTTTCTTTGTCGCAGATGGGAGGGAACTTGACTTGCGTAGGTATGTGGGGGACGGAAAATGCGATTATGGCTGCATAATGATTTTCTTGCGGACACGATCGAGATGAGAGACACATAGAAGGGACCACTGTACGATATGCCGGGAACGAGAGGGTGGATGGCTGGAACTTTGATTTAGCATCCGTTGCATTTTTCATGGCTTTGTGGCTACCCTTTGTAAAGATATCTCGGCTTATTATTACAATTACTTTGTGTCGTTCCGCTACCATGTATGTTTTTCATCTACTTTGCTCCTGCTGAATCCGTCTTCATGGTCATGGAGGTCATTCACTTCTCATGATTACTGAACCTGCTCACTCCGACATCTCTTTCTCCCAAGCAAGTTAGCGTGGGGGCGTTGGGGTTAAAAGTCAAAAAGCCAGCCGAGCATTTAGGACAGAGACCCTTCTATCCGCACCACCACCAGCCAATCTCGAGACCCTGAATCAAATCATTTGTGTAGTGCCCAATCAGCCGGAAGGGGCTTGGAGGCCATTCCAATATCAAGAAACAAGCTTAGTTTTAGTGCCTTATTCGTCGTGAGGATCATCGCGATGGGCCGAGGCAGCAAGGACGAAAGGGTTCTGTAGGTTATATCCGAAAATGCACGGTATTATCTTTGCTCCCAACGTCAAACAGCATGGCATCTCTGTAAGATGAGTGTTTCTCTTGATTCTGTTGTTTTCACCGCATATGCTTATTCTGTTCAGTTTCGGTCTTGAGTTTGTGGCATCCTACGTGGAGGTCTTTTATCGATACACGTCGAATCGAGGCTTCTTGGCATCTGACACTGACTAGCACCATCTCAAGCCTTTCCCCGTATCTCCACAACATGTTCTGTCTAATTTTAAGCTTGTGTCTTCTCGGAGCGGATCGACGGCGTTGTGTGCTGATCTTGGGTATCCTTTCGACTTAGCCTTCCTCAGCTGCCAACACTTCCTTAACTCTTGGCTTTCAAGGTACCATTTTCAGCCATTTGGAACATTCTTGCACGAGTCAGGACTACATTTCCCGCATATTTGGTCTTGGTTGGCACCAAGTCTGCTGAATAGAGACTGTCTAGCCCAAACTGTGCCTTGATATTACCAATCATTTCTAATAGCGCTCAATGCTTTGACGGAATGCCCACGGCTCTCATCCGCCGGTCGTGGGGCGTTATTCATGCACGTTTCTACTTGT
The DNA here is from genome assembly GCA_001625345.1 of Cairneyella variabilis. NCBI lineage: Eukaryota > Fungi > Ascomycota > Leotiomycetes > Helotiales > Cairneyella > Cairneyella variabilis. The sequence goes on along the minus strand of AYLM01002860.1, from coordinate 788 downwards.
TAGCACGTTTGGAGGCGTTATTACTGTCTCTTATCTCCAATCTCATTGTCACTGCGGCGCACTACCCCGCCTCGTCAGAGGCTAGCTAAGTAGAAATGCCGTGAATACCGCAGGGTGACAGGGTCCTATGTTCTGTTCAGATAATCAGGTGGTGTCTCCGGATTTGGATATGGGGTTTAGACAGCTTCACCTCATCACAGGTGCCAGTCTGACTTATCAAATGATTGGAATAGCGGACGAGGGAATTTTGTTCTTGGGTAAGGGGACTTTAGGTATATAGATACTTTCATATTCATCCAGCTCTGTTCAGTCAATTACTTTTGACGCTTTTCAATTCAAATATGTTTTCACGACTACTCATTCTATCCGTCTTGGAGGCTTCCGCCGTTCATGCCTTTCCAAATATGGCTGAGGCGCTTGCGGCGAGCTATTTATGTTAAGATTATGGGCAGCGGTAGGATTAAATGGCATGCAGAATGGATGAATTGGCGGCAGAATAGGTCAATTGATGATAGGAACATATTCTATGATACAGACAAGAGTTTTCACTATGTCAGCCAAGTGATAATCTCCACTCGCTGACTAAGCAGAATCTTGACATCTATAGACATTGCTCTATATTCTTGGATCAAATGCGAGGAGAAATATCAAATCCCGAAGCCAGGGTTATGTTTTAATGTCGTCGTCTTGTTGACTTTGGCCCTCATGAGGGACTGTAGAACGTTTTACTACGTTTCCGCGCTCCTCGCCGAGCTTTGAGAAACTTTGTGCTTGGGATTATCGTGTAT